>MDJU01000630.1:0-18688 GCA_001721665.1 Trichoderma pleuroti
CGGTTATTTATAATTTCTAAATAGTAGCTACTGCCTTAAAGTTAAGGGGAAATTTATTTATTACTTTTAATATTAATTTTATTAATTTATTACATATTATTATTATTATTATTTATATATAAATTAGGTAGGAATTAAAACAGGCTAAGGTATATGCCGGTTTTTGGGGTATTTCAGGGGTTTTAGGGCTAACTTAGAGGCGAAGATAAGAAGTTAGCCACCAAAGGTGGAGCCAACGGGTAAGCAGTAACTGAAAATGGATGATTGAGATAGAAGAATTGAAAAGAACCGTCTCCATGGGCCCTTTTACGGAATGTCTATGTCAGCAGTAACTTCAAACGGCAGGTGTCTGAAAATTACCCCGCGAGATTGCAGTACCATCGCTACGACTTGCCTCGTCTGGCCCATTTGTACAACCAAAAGAAGTGCGAAAAATTGCTACTTTGTACTAATAAAGAACCCAACATCCCGTATTTATTTGGTCAAACTTGGCCAGAGAAGACCATGTATGTGACGGGCTAAAAAACCGTCTTTGGCGTGATGGGTGCCCCGCATGACGTATCACGGCCTAGGTTATCATAAGTTCGTGACATTGATCCCAATGTGTACGATCGAGCGGTTTTTTCATTTGGAACTTTTGCACAATGTATATATTCTAATTATGATGTGATAATAGTAAATGCTTCATAATACTCCGTATGGTTCGTTATATGTCCAAATACTATAACTAAAGTGGAATGAACATTAAGCTTGTTTCATAAAATTATATCTTATCTGGGCAGAAATAAAAATAAAAAAAGCTGCTCTTAGAGCGTCACTCGATGTATTTCAAATAATAATGTGGATTGAGTGGATGGGGAGAGGGGGAATTAATGGGAAAATCAACTGGGCATGACTTAAAGGCACCTCTTATACCATTTTCTCAAAATATATAAAGTTCTCCCAGGCTCCCAGTTTTGACTTCCTGTGATACCACGTCTTATATACGCATCATTTATAAGTCACTGAGAGCATAATTATCACATTACTTACACTTTCAATATGAGATTTGGAAACGCCTTGTACCTGGCGGTTGCCACTCTGGCTGCTGCCGCACCAGTGGAGAAGACAAATAACGTTGTCGACCCTCACAACAGGCTCTGGAAAGATAGCGAAGAGTCGGCCAACGTTGTTGATCCTCACAACAGACTCTGGAAAGATAGCGAAGAATCGGTCAACGTTGTTGATCCTCACAACAGACTCTGGAAAGATAGCGAAGAATCGGTCAACGTTGTTGATCCTCACAACAGACTCTGGTAAAGGTAAGAGAGTGGTTCTACTAAGTTAGCAAGCTTATAATATCTAACTGTTTGGATCGCATAGCTTCGCTCAATCAATTTGGTATCACTAAAGCATCCTGTGGGTGTACACTATCTCTCCATTAGAGTCGTATGCTCCTAGATCTCCTATGCTCTCATTATGAATTAGCCAATGTCATAATATGAAATTAAGGAAAGAATTGGTTGTATTGACCTGTGTTATATATGAGGCCATGCCCATATGGGTTCTCTTGGAAAGCCTTTGTCGTTTCTTCTGGTCTACCGTAATACCCATCTGATAGTTGTCTTCCAGAGCACCAAATTGTCCCAATACTACCCATGGGTACATGGCGCATGTGGTCATCTAATATGTGTATTTGTATCCCAACACTTGGGCGTCCTATGCATCGTGGGTCACTCGAAGCGGTGGCGTGTTTCCATGAGATTACAACGGCCTCGGTAGGACCGTACGCGTTGATAACTCTGACAAATGGTGTCCATCTCTCATACACCGCCTTTGTAGCCATCTCACCTGCTAGGCAGAGAGATCGAATTTGAGGGAGGCTATCTGGGTAGAGGAGAGAAGCAATAGAGGGTGTTGTGTTCAGGCTTGTGGTACCCGATTCTCCTAGCAGCGCTGGAAGCCTGGATACTGTCTCTGATTGAGGAGCGAGAATCAGTGTGGCACCAGAATAGATGGCTCCGAATATGTCACTTTGTGAGACATCAAAGACGAGACGCGCAAAATTGAACACTCGATCGTCCCTGCCATATCCAATGGCTTCTGCCATCATTACACCATAACCAACAACTTGACTGTGTGGCATTATCACAGCCTTGGGAGTCCCGGTGGTTCCACTTGTGAAAAGAATGGCTGCGATATCATCTAAAGTGGCCGTGGATGGAGGTAGGTGGTACCCGTCGTTTGAAGATTGCGTGGCTGGGCTGAAGAGTTGTTCGGCTATGATGAAGGGGCATTTGCCATCCTCCAGGAATGTTTGCGGCAGCAACTTTAGAGTATCCTTTGAGCAGATGATGGCAGATGGGCAAATCTGCTCAAGCAGCAGTTCAGTGCGAGCTTGTGGGTTGTCTATGTCCAGTGCCACGTAGGCACAGTCCGCTCGGTGTATGGCATGTATAGCGCAAATGAGTTCAGTGGATTTATCCAGAAAGATTGCCACTCGCGATTTTGGGACCAGTTTAACTTCAGCTCGAAGTCTCTTGGCACCTAGCTCGACGATGGTTGACAAAGTTTTGTAAGTCATGACGACTGGTTTCTGCCCCTTCTTTCGATATAATTCTACGGCCGATTGATCTGGAGATCTGCTCACACGCCTCTGAAGTAGCTGAGAGCATGTGAGGCCGTCATATTCGACGGGAAAGAGAGGACCAGAAACTAGGTCATCAACCATACGATGATGATTGATTTCCAGCAGATCCATGCTTTGAAGCGGCTGGATAGTATCGCGCCTGGCATCTGCAACATGCTGGAGCACAATGCCTAGCGTCCCCATCATACGGCAGACCTGCTCTTAATCAATGTCTTGACCGTGCACACGCACATCGACTACTATAGTACTATCCTCACAAGACATATTCAGGAGCAGGGGAACATCAGTCACCTCATCCATGTCTTTGAGGGTGAGATGAAATCCGGACTGAACCATGTTTTCCGATACGAGTGGGGTGTTAGTAATCAGTGTTGAGTTAAAGAGAGTTTTCTTTCCAGAGAGGCTTTGGATCTGCTTTAATGAAAGTAAATCTTCATGCTCGGCCATGTCCAAGAAGGCATCCGTAACGTGTTCGATACATTGACGCATGTTTTGATCCCAGTGAACACACACATGTAGCGGGACGGTGGTGAGACATGGTCCAACAACGTTTTGTATTCGCTCAGTGTCTTCTCCACGACGGCCGGAGACGACACTACCAAACACAACGTCTCGAGTGGATAGATACGTGGATAAAGTGAGAGCCCAGGCAGCGTGAAATAAAACCGGAATCGTCGTATGATTGTAGCGGGCAGCATCCTTGAAGTGTTTGGGGCTTACAGGGAAACAGAATTGCTGGTGGCGGTCAATAAGAGTTTCATGGATCGCCTTTTGTGTCTCCGTTTGCACCTGATTTGCTCTCAATGGATTAATCAGAATGCTTGGTTCAATATCACGCATCTGTGATTGCCAGAAGTCGTTGCTCCTTGTATCCTGGCGTCCTTTTTCATACCTGGATACGACGATGTCGCTGAACTGAGTAATCTGGGGTGCCAGCGCCTGGCCAATGTAGACACTGCGAACCTCAGCCAACACCAGACGCATAGAGAAGCCATCTATGAGAGCGTGGTGGCAAGTCCAGGTACAGATAACTTTCTGCGTGGTTGGAGATTTGTGGATGTGAAGTCTGCATAGCTGCTTTGCGAAACCTGGTTGCATTGGCTTCAACCTTTTGCCTATTTGTACGAGAGGAGTAGGCAGCGCGCTTGCCTTGAGAATGATTTGCACCAACTGTATATCGCTTTGATGACTTTTCTCATTGTGGGTTGCCCGTGGGGAGAGCGGCATCAAAACTGTACGAAAGATGGAGTGCCGCCCCAAGACGACATCCCAAGCATGTTGTAATAGCTGGATGTCAGTATCCGTATCACTCGCCTCATAGGTATACGAATGCATGTATGACCGAGATCCAAGGCTAGCCAGCAGCATTGCCGCCTGTCCATCAGTGGCAGGCGCCATTTTTTCGATATCTTGGATGTTGAGCTTCCATGCTACGATGCTTTCCTCAATAGCGTCTCTTTGATCTTGCATGCACTCGGGAATGCTGTAGGTCCTATGATCAACAGGACTCTCAGTAGGTGGCCCAGAAGTGCCACGACCTACGGCGATTCTCTGCATTTGGGCAATATCAAGCTGTGACTCTCCAGCCATGCTGCGGATGCAATACGACCAAGAATCCAGTAGCTGGCGTATCTCGTCGGCGGCGTGGATGGAGGTGCTGTAAAAGACGCCAATGTCCAGCTGACCCTCATGAGTCAAGCTGCATTCAATGTCCAAGATGGAAAACCGTTGATTTGTTGGGGATTGGTACATGCCAAGATCCATCTCTACATTCTCAAAGGATGTATAGGACGACGTGCGCGCTCTCTGCCCTAGATAATTGAACGTAATCATTCCATCTACAGGAGCTGTTTCAATTGCTGAAGCAAGATTGACGCTGGACATTGCATGTTTTCGCGTCTGCTGAACCATGACAGTAAAGTCGTTCAAAGATCCTTGCAATGGTATATTGAATGCAATAGGAATGATGCGAGTGAACCACCCCACCGTCCTGGTTAGGTCAAACTCCTCCAGCTCCAAGTCGCGACCATGCGATTCAGAGTGAAGCTCAACCCGATTCGTTGGAGGTCTCAGTCTCTGCCAGGTATTGAGCGCTAGAACTAGGCCGGCAAGCATCATGTCAACGGGCTCTGTATCTTCACGTCTCAGGTTGAGAGAAGAGACATCTACTTTGACATTCATGAAGTTGCCTGATGCCTCTTTGTTTTCTGGGAGACGCTTCATCTGTTCCATGGTAAGGAAGGAGCTATATTCGCGAGCATAAATTCGAGCTGGAATTTGCCCAGCTATTTGACGCTTCCTGGACAAATACTCAGCCCACTCAGGGAAGGACGAGAACTCCGGCTCAATGGAATCCCCCTGAAGTAGATCTTCTAGGTCGCTCCAGATGACCTGCCAAGAAACCACGTCAACGGCCAAATGGTGAGCAAATATGGCACAGTAGAGCTCGTCACCTATATGAAACCCGCCAACAGCGCAGATCCGCCCGCTTGAGAGATTCAGGCAGGACTGTAGATTCAAAAACTCTTCAGGAAGCTCCTCCATAGTCGATAAACGCCTTCTCAGGAAGTAGGTATGGTCGGTGTTCTCATTGGGTATACCGATGAATTTTCCATGCTCATGGGTGACACTTTTCGACACTACTAAACGTAACATCGGGTGGACTTCGACGATATTCGACCAAGCCCTCTGGAAGTCCTCGTATGTGTGCTTTTTGTTCAGCTTAATGATGTGACCTTGATTAAACCAATCTTCATTAGCTCTCTGGGAGGCAAAGAACCAATCAATGATTGGCGTGGGAGGGACAAGACTGCTGACCATCTTACTCTCTGTCTTCACCATTGGCTGTACAGAGCTCTGCAACACATTGACATTGTCTGCATCATTCCCGGTAGACCTAGTTGGATCTAAAAAATCTGCAAGCGCTATGATGGTCGGATTCTGATAAATATCTTTTACTTTAAGCATAAATCCAGCCTTTGTGAGGACCGATCGAAGCCTAATAACAGATATAGAGTCACCACCCATCGAGAAAAAACTGGCATCCCTGGGGAACTGCCGATCTCCAAGAATTTCTTTAAAAGCGCTTTGTATTCTAGTCTCGGCTGTTGGTACTGGTGTTGTGATAAGTGTCAGTTCCTTAGAGACCTGTCCCGCAGCGCTAGTTGAAGCAGATCTCCCTGTAGCGTCAATCCTATTAGGCGATTCGTGTGATATCGTCCCGCCAAAGAATAGAGTGAGGGCGCCAATTGTTGGATTTTGGTAGATGTCTTTCACCTTACACTTCAGTCCGGCTTTTGTAAAGGCTGAACGGAGTTTGATGACAGAAATCGAGTCACCTCCCATAGAAAAGAAATTGCTGTTGTTCTCTAGGGACTTGGTGCCAAGAACTGTATGGAACGCTGCACGAACAGCCATCCCGATCTGATCACAGGTATCCCGCTCGCTTTTCCTCGGAGCTTTCATCATAATGTCTTGAGTTTGAACACCAACCATGTTGTCTCGAAGGAGCCCACTCTCATTGATCCGCGATTGTTGAAAAAGTAATGAACTTGGCAGTTCTGGGCTTAGGTCTACCACCGGTTCTGTGCGATCAATTTGATCAAGCTTCTCATCCGTTGCTGCTTGGGGAAGGTAACCATGGAGAGTTTCTTCGGATAGTTCTCCGATAAGGCTCTTGATCGTTTTCCTGTCCAGTTTGCCATTGTTATTCATCGGGATATCGTTCACAGGAACCCATAAAGAGGGCATGAAATATGTTGGCAATTTAGCCTTGATTGATGCCTGTAACTTTAGCAGGAGAGGGCCAAGACCGGCCAATGAAAGAGGTTTCAAGCTGCCTTTCGTTTGTAGACTTGCATCTGTAAAAATGGCTACAAGGCAATCGCCTGATGGCCGCTTGATCATAATGACAACACTTTTGCCCTGGTCGAGCGCATTGTTCACGGCACTCTCTATGGCTCCCAGCTCCACTCGCAGGCCTCGCAAATTGACCATGGTATCCGTGCGGCCAAGACAAACTATGCTGCCGTCTGATTCGAAACGCGCACAGTCTCCAGTTAGGTAAATGCGTCCATAATCCTTTGTGTCTACAAAGGCCGCAGCACCCGGTGGTGGTTTTAGATAGCCACGTGCGAGCTGATGGCCTCCTATTGCTAGTTGACCCTCTTCTCCTATGCCGACTTGCTCGAGCTTATCATCAAGAACATAGACGAAAACATTCTCCAAAGGTCGGCCAATGTTTGATATATCCGTATCGGGGAAGCATTGTCGACCGAGGACATCGACGGTGGCTTCTGTAGGGCCATATATGTTGAAGAGCGTGGCCTTGGAAGCCCAGACATCTCGACAAAGCTCTGTCATGGGCTCTCCACCAATATCTAGACACTCAACGTCTGGAAGTGCATTTGCATCTAGAGCGCCCGCAATAGTGGGGGTAGTAGCAATGTGTGTGATTCTCAGCATGGCCATGGTGTCCTGAAGATCTGCCAGCATCCATGACTTGCGACCGATACAAAGAGTCGCTCCAACAGTCAAAGTGCCAAAAATATCAATGACTGAGACATCAAAAGTCCAAGGTGCCAGCTGTAGGAGCCGCTTGTTCGGGGCCAGACGATATAACGGGCGTAATGAGACTGTAGCATTCCGAAGTGCATGATTTTGGATGGCTACTCCCTTCGGTTTTCCTGTAGAGCCGCTTGTGTACAAGACGTAGGCTAAATGCTCTGGTAGACGCTTTGTGGTCAAGTTGAATGGTGCCGATGTCATTGGTAGCGGAGTAATGACATCAACGCAGAGTATACCCTTCGCGTTGAGTTGAGCTCTAAGCTGTGAGGCTTGTTCAACACGTAGCGGTTCCTTTTCTGGGATAAAAACCACAGCGGCTGGTTCACAGTCTGCTATGATGGTGAGGTTCCAGTCAATTGGGTTGTTCAGTTCGATGGGTACGTAGGCACCGCCGGCCGTCATAATCGCCAAGATTGTAATTATTCGTTCAATAGACGCATCGCCCACAATACAGATAACTTGATTCAGCATGTTCTGAGGGTCAATACGCGTCGATAGGTAGCTAGCCAAGCCTGATATCATATTTGCCATCTCCTTGTATGTTATGGAGATTTCATCCTCAAAAATCATGGCTGTGGCGGACGGCCGAGTTCTAGCTTGGTCAAGGATCTGGACGTTGGCAAACGGGGTTGTCTCCACGATGGGATTAGGCATGCCATGGAACCAAGAAGGGACTTTTGAGATAACCTGTAATTCAGAGCGAGAGTCTCTCTGAGTCACGTTTGTATCCTTGTTGGATTCGCTCTCGCTAGTCGTTCCATCTGTGGCGACTCTGGGATGATTAAAGGTGTTTAGATCAGTGTAAGTACCCTCAATATCGTCCAAGGAAGCATATGGTCCGTGCCTTTGAATATGACGCAAGAGACATTCGTATTCCTTGCATATCTCCAAGACTTCGACTTCTGAAATGCGATCTGGATTGAACTCAACGCTCATGTCCAATTTTGACTTCCCATTCTTTATCATTTCTCTTGTCATGGTGAAAGCCAACGGGAATCTTGCAGAGATACCAGGTAGTACTCCTGGGAGAATTCCCTTGCAAGGTTCAATTGTTCTGAGTTTTTCTCGTGCTCCAGCTGGTACATTATGATAGGTGAAGAGCGTGTCGAAATTGTTGGCTCCCCAGCCTATGGAGTCCAAAAGTCTTTCGAATGGGATATCGGAGTACTCAAGAATCTTGGCAAGGAAGTCCTGAAAGCCCTGCAGAGTATCGGCTATGGAGCATGTGCCCGCCAGTTTTGTGAATTTCACTGGAAGCGTGTTAATGAAGCATCCGTACAAGTTCTGCTCCCGAGGTCCTCGGCAAGTGGCGGGTATTAAGACTGATGACCCCTCGGTGCCTGACTTGAAAGTAAGAAGAAGTTGGAAAGTGAACAAATAAGCAGCAAAAGGAGTTGACCCGGACTTGTAAGCCCACTGCACTGGATCGTAGTCGAAAATCGCAAAGCGGTTGATTGTAACAGCATCGGGATAGCTCTCTGACTCTGATCCTGGTTTCAGAAAGAGTCCATGCAAGTTTTCAGGACCAACTAGCAAATTCTGAAAGAATGTTTGGGCTTCTGCAAGCTTGTTTGATTTGAGCATCTCGTGGTGTCGAGTGGAAAAGTCGATGTACGAGCCAACGTCGACGTTGGCCGTCTCCTTGGAACAAGATTTGTCTGCCACAACAGAACACAGCTCTTCCCAAACGCTGGTGATTGTTTGTTCATCGGCAATGCAATGGTGAAAATTGATGATGATATACTGTTCGCCGTTGGGAAGAATAATAGCGGTGCATCGCACAAGATGACCTTCGGCGAGATTGAACTCCCGCATGCATTCTTCGTGGCTAATCCTGGTAACCTCTTCACCGGCTGTCTCGTCGCTATAGGTGCTAAGATCATGGATGGTATATTCCGAGCGCTCTGATCCGTCAACAATCTGCAGTAGTTCACTTTCTTCTGTGAAATCAAAGTGTGTTCTGAAAATGTCGTGCTCAGTCACAATATCTTGGAGAGCCGCAATAATGTGAGATAAATGGACACCATGAACACGATATGCACTTGGCAGACTGTAAGTTGAGTCTCCGAGCTGTTCTTGGAGTAGATAAAATCTTTTTTGCATTGAGCTTGCCAACCCTTGTTGTGGGCGTGGGAGCATCTCTTTTCCCAATGCCACATAGCTTCCGTCGTCAGACTTATTGTCGCAAGTCTCTGACAGAGCTCTATCAGCGAAATGTTCCACAAGGTTTTCCATAGTAGGGCAGCTCATGACGTCGCGCATGCTGACACTGATATCTGGCTCATGCCTAATCATATCTGCCATGAATGCTATACATGAAAATGAATCTAGGCCAAGCTCACGCAAGCTGCTTTGGCCGTCAATCGACGCGATGCCCAAAGATTTGCATAAAGACTCTCTTATCAATGACTCAAATCTCGCTCTGGCTTTATCATATTTGGACTGGCGGCCATCCTTTTGGGCGAGAGTGTCAACTAGTAGTCGAATCGATGGGCATGCAGTAATGTCCCGCAGGCTGATTTCCAACTCTGGCTCGACGCGAAGTATGCTGGCGATGAATGACATTGCTGTGAATGAATCGAGGCCGATTTCGCGAAGGTTTTGATCGAGGTCGACAACTGTAACGCCTAAAGCTCTACATAGCGAATCCGTGACGAGTGACTGCAGCTCTATAGCGCGCTGATTGAGCCCACCAGAGATGTCGATGGGCATTGAAGTGGCTCTATGTTCCACGCTTGATGAAAGATCCGAAGGAGGTGGGAATTGAAGCTCGCATGCGTTCTTTGCCAACTTTGTGGTGGAAACCTTTTTCTTCAAAAGTGAGTCCTCGGGAATTATGGTAGATAATATCGAAGATATGGATTGACCAGCCTGGCAATCGCGCTTGTCGACGACTTTCTCCCATGCCTGTACCAGAATTTTAATATCGTCTTTGTCATACTTCTGTTCATTGAATTCAACCAAGACATC
This sequence comes from Trichoderma pleuroti, assembly GCA_001721665.1. Classification (NCBI taxonomy): domain Eukaryota; kingdom Fungi; phylum Ascomycota; class Sordariomycetes; order Hypocreales; family Hypocreaceae; genus Trichoderma; species Trichoderma pleuroti. The sequence goes on from MDJU01000630.1 coordinate 10,166, forward strand.
CAAACAATCCTTGTGAGCAAAAACATGCCACATCAGGTCAAACATCGGTTTTTCTGAGGTGATGAGGTCCAGAGTCATATCAGTCATATCGGATGACATATCATCATATGACTGAGCATCGTGCATGATAAATTGAATCATGAAATTGGCTGTGTCGAGACCACAAGCAGAAGCCACTTTATTGATAGCCATGTCTGATTCCAAAGCAAAATCTACCCCTTCGCGGATCTGCTTCGTGAAGTCCTCAAGTGAATCTTCACTACCTAGCCGACTGCGTAGGAATGCTGTATGAGTGAGATTGCCCAATACGTTTCGACAAAGATGAGGTGGTAACATCCCACGACTTGAAATAGGAATTATGGTGGTAATATCATCGCATTGTGTATAACGGTGGAGAATCGCGTGAAAGCAGCTGAGAAGGTGTACAAATGACACATTGTCTTTCTGTCCCTCCACCGTCGGCAATGGCAGAGCATACCTTAGCTGATCGTAAGAGCCCTCATAGTGAGATTCCGTATTAATTCCGATTGCTCCGGACATCCGCTGTTTCCACTCATTAAGGTGGTTTTCGTCGTGGCGGCTTGCTATTTGAGCAGCATGGAGAGCAATGGAAGAAGTGCCTTCAAAGGCGCACGGGTCGGAACTGCCTCTACTGGCGCGTCTGATGAGATTAAACAGTTGGATGCTAGTAACTTCATCCACAATAATATGGTGTATTGTTGAGTGAAGGAATACTGTCCTGCCATCCGCTATAAGATGGAATATGGCCAGTGGACCGTTTCTAAGGTCAATTGTTGCACAGTTATGTGGTATAAACCTTGCTCGTAAGTCATCCATGTCGACATGCGAAATCCGGGAAATTTGTACCGCAACGAGAGTCTCATCACGAACGACCTGGTACAGCTTCCCTGCAGAGAGATCAAACTCGAATGTTGTCCTGAACATCTCAAGGCCGTGCACAACGTCTAGGAGTCCAGATAACAGGGAGTCTGCAGTAACATCTTCGAACGCCGCCATACCCGCTGAACATTGTACGTCGTATCTTGTAAGCGCTCCTGAGCTACCCACATAGCCAATTGACTCGGAAGGGCTAAAAATCTGCCAGTACGCCTAATGAGCGTTGTCATAGACTTTTCATCCAAGACCCGGGTTGGCGACACGGTTTCCTGATCTATAGTCATACTGACAGCGTCGTAGTCAGATGAGACGGCCAACGGTGAATCCATGCCAACTAGATCAGCGATTCCGGCTGCCGTGGCGATGTTGCGTAGTTGACGATATGTTAAATCAGGAAGATGAAATTTGGTAGATAGTAAATGCTTAAGTCGCATAAACCCGAGTGAATCCAAGCCCAAGTTTGCCAATGGCGCGTTTACATCGATCACCTTTGTCCCAAGCACATTCTCAATGATGGCACTAACTGCGGATATCTTTGCTGAATCCTTTTGAGACACATTGCCTGAGTGATGGCCTCCAGGCTTCGATGCAATAATGTTGTTTAGACGTGCTGACAGTCCTTTTCGATCAACTTTGCGGCTTGCTAGGAGAGGAATCTCTTTCACTTGGTGGATTACTGGGCGCAACCGTTCAGGGAGCCTCTCTCGACACAAAGTCATTAGCCGGCTCATATTGAGATTAGTGTCCCGTCCAACGACCAGCGCGTCTAGAGATCTTCCATAGCCCGCGACAACAGCAGAACATAAAACATCCGGGTCTGCGTTCAGAACTTCCTCGATTTCTTCGGGCGCTATTCTCATGCCCGAAACCTTCATTTGATGGTCTATGCGGCCAAGGATGCGTATGCGTGGCTTCTCGTCTTCCCCTATGTGAGAATAATACGCGCGATCTCCTGTTTTGTAGAATTTGAAGTCACCAAATTCATGGATCATCGTAAGAGCCGCCTGGGTGGCAAAGCCATTGCCTTCATACCCGACGAAAAGCTGTTTCCCAGCAATAACAATCTCACCAGGTTCATTGACACGGCAGATTTCGCGGCGTTCATTGACAACCATCACCAAGTTTCCTGGGAGAGCTGTATAAGTAATTTCGTCGATAGGGTAACGACTCGGGCGGAAAGTAAGGACTTGGATTGCCGCTTCTGTTGGACCGTATGCGGCAACAATCTCAACTTGTTTCGCCCAGGTGTTGAGAAGATCCGGAACCATCATTTCTCCTCCAACGATGATAGTCTTGAGGCTTGGTACTTGATCCGGTGATATAGTTCGGAGGACTGTTGGGGTGAGATGAACCCAATTAATCTGGAGACGGTCTATGTGCCCAACGAGGTCCGATTTCAGTTCATCGTCGTGGAGGAGAAAGAGACAAGAACCCGAAGAGAGAGAACCCCATATATCTATCGCGCTTGCGTCAAAGACATAGTTTGCAAATAGCAAGATGCGAGACGATGGTTCAAAATTATACAGTCGTTGAACCGCTTGAACTGCGCTCGCGACAGCACCATGTGTGAGGGTACACGCCTTTGGGCTACTAGTGCTTCCAGATGTGAACATAACGTAACATGCTATATCGGCATGTAATGTAGGCAGCAAGGATACTGTATCTCTAGAAGTGCGAGTCTCGGCATTAGCCAGCAGAGTTTGGATGTTGTCAATCACGAGAATTTTTGGATGACCCCAGGTGGCTAGGCTGGCCAATTTTGGGAATCCGTTCTCATTTGTGATGATCAGGCCTGCCCCGAGCCTCTTAATTGCAAAAGATATCCTGTGGCTTGGTGCGTCGAACTCAAGCGGGCAGTAGGCACGCCCACTCTTCAAGACCGCAAGCATGGCAATGACCATCCATGGACTCTTCTCAAGAACAATCGGAACAATTTTGGAATTGCTATTATCTTGACGTGAGAGGTAGATAGCCAGTCGGTCAGTAAGATCGTCCAACTCGGCAAAGGTCAGCCATGACGAGTTAGTTGCTAAAGCTTTGCGTTGCCCATGTTTAGCGGCACGCTGGCGAAAAAGTGAGACCAAGGTCTCTTGTGGTGCAGATTGCTGGCTTAAATTCACCGCTTGTTGTAAGACTAACTGCTTCTCTGCATGTTGATAATCGCAGCTCATACTAGATAGGCTGCATTCATCGGCAATTGGATGTGAAACAATGTTGCTCAATATGGTGGAGAAACGATCAAGAACTCGTCTTACTGATCCAGAGTGATGTCGCGCCTCATCAAACTTGGCAATTATTTTGACTTCAGCCTGTCCAGGCTCAACGACAACAACAAATGGAAGACTTGATACTTCTCGTCCATCCACTGAATTAAGCCGAATGTTGCTGCCAAAATGGAGTTGTGGCTCGCTAGCATCTGGGTGATTCTCAAACACCAGGAGCGTGTCGATGTCGCATTCGGGCTTCTCAAAACAGCGCAAAATGTCTGGTGTAGAAACGCAGTCGTGCTCTGACATTTTGGTGAACATCCTATATGTAGTTTGAAGGCATTTATGAACGCTGGTAGTCGAAGAGAGAGCTACAACACATGGAATAGTATTCAAGAAGTTTCCAATCGCATTGATATCGTCTACCATATGTGATCTTCCGCTGGTGACCGTCCAGAATCCGACACGAGTAGGGGACTTGTGATCAATCCAAGAACCTTCAAGAGCAAGCGCAAAGGCCAATTGCACGATAGTAAAAGGGGTCACACCAAAAGCCTCAGCGCGTGCTTGAAACTCGCTGCTCAAAATAGCAGTTTGAAGAGCCGCTTCTATTCTTTTGTGTGATGGCCTTTCCATAACGTGTTCTCGCTCTCGCTGTGGAAGCTGTGACAGCCTGAACCCCTGCAAGGTATTGTCTCCATAGGTCCTCTGACGTGCCCCTATCACGCGTCAGTTGCCGCGTAAAGTATTCAGCATTGGATCTGCTGGTTTTCAGCGGCAAAGTTCCCGAATAGGCGTTGCCAAGTTGCTTCAACAGGGTACTTGTGCTCCAACCATCGAAAACAGCTTGGTGACAGGTAAAGATAAGTGTATATTCGCAAGGACCTCTCTCAACTAGGGTCATTTTGTGGATGTTGGTAGTGGCTCCGATTCCTAGCTTCCTATCATGATCCAAGAGATCCTCAAAAATTTCCGGCGACGGGAGGGGAAACTGATGGCTTTCGAACAAAGGAGTGCGTACTTTTTGCTTCAGCTCCACCGCCAAATATGCCACTCCGGGTACATGACCACGTTCCAAGGGCACAAAAATGGTGCGGAGTGAAGGATTTGCATTGCATACAGCACTCCACGCTTTTCTCAATTTAGTCTCTTGTAGTGATCCTTCCAGGTGGAGGATAAGTTGACTATGATATACGCCCGAATTAGAGTCTAATAAAGACTGTTGGACCATGGACGACTGCATGGCAGTGGGCGGATATACAACGTCCACCTCGCTCTCGTTGAGACCTGCTGCTGCAATCTGTTGTGCGAGCTCTGAAGTATTCATAAAGGATTCCACGTGCCGAAATATGCCAGCAAATTCCTCATCGTCAACACCAGTAGTGGAGGTCGATTGTCCGGATATACTGAGAGCAGTGAAATCCGTAGCTCGAGGCAGTTTCACAAATGAGTATCCTGAACTGGTTGGCGTAGAGGGCATCGAAGAGGGCGGCGTGAGACCGGAAGCTTCGTCTGTCGGTTCGTCATCCGATGATGGCATATTTGACAGCAGAGAAGAGTTATCATAAGCAAGGACATCGTGAAGTTGTGAGAGGCTGGGATTGGATCGCATCTTTGCCACAGTACAACCTCGAATGCTTAATTTCCGCGCTCGGGCACAGAAACGAATAGCCGATACGCTGTCGCCGCCCGTCTTGAAGAATGACCTATGAATGTCAACCTGTGTCTCATCGATAGGTAAAATCTCCGTCCAGGCGATGATGAGAGATTGCATTAATTCATCCTTCAGACCCTCTCTGTAAGATGAAACGGGTTCGCTATCTGGGCTTTGAGAGCTCTTAACGACTTCTTCGTCATCTCTAGCTTCATGGAGATGCGAAATTTGGGCGACGAGGGTGCTATATGCTTCGATGTTTGTACCGTAGCGATGAGCGGATGCCAATTCCTCATTTAATCGACGCCTATCAATTTTTCCCGTACGAGACACAGGCAACTCCTTTACTGGGATCCAGTATTTGGGGATCATGGCAGCCGGGAGCGCTTCAGATACCCGATCTCGCAGTACGGCTAATTCTTCGCGTCGCGCACCGTTAAGCAACAGGATATTAGATGTTATTGTAGCGTGGCGCTCCGATGGGATTGTAATCGAACCATCCGTGTCGGAAAACTCGATGAAGCATGTTAGAGTTTTATTGCCAGGCTGGGCTTCAGAGGTAACCACTGCACCCACGAACACATCAATGGTCTTTTCAACATCGCCAATATTGAATCGAACTCCTGATATCTTAACCTGGTCATCAGTACGACCAATAAGGGTGAATGTCCCTTGGAGGTCGTATCGCACAATGTCGCCAGTGTCATAAAGTCTGCCCAAACTTGAATGGTTCACCAGACGCTTATTAGCAGAGAGTGGCGAGATATAACCAGACGTTAGCTGATCATATTTACCCTCTTCCGCTGTCCCAATAAATAAACGTCCTGGAATACCAGGGAGAACGGGGTTGTATTGCGCATTCAAAACAAAGGCCCGCACGGATGGGGACGGTCTGCCGATATTGCAAGAATTGGATGTCGGTTTCGTCGTAACGATGAAGTCGTGGGTGGCAATCGTTGTTTCAGCCGGCCCATACGAGATTCGAATGTCCACAGCCCCCCACCATCGTTCGTACAGAACACTTGGGATCGGTTCTCCTCCAAGGATGATAGACTTCAACGAGGGGACCTCTGATGGTGAATCAATGGCAGTAATCATCGTGGGCGTTGCGATGGCATGAGTTACAGCCATATTCCTCAGAGTATCTGCCAGTGAAGTAATGAATTGATCGTGCGGAGCCACAACCGGTGTCGACCCTGCAACAAAGGTACAGAATATCTCCATTAAAGAAACATCGAACGCAAGGCTAGTAAGCATGGCCACCCTATGTCCGGTAGAGATGTTGAGAGCCTCGACTTGGCTACAGATAGAGGATACCAGGGCACGATGTGATATGCGAAAGCATTTCGGTTCAGCTGTAGAGCCAGAAGTAAAAGCAATGTATGCATCAGCTGACAACTCTGTTGTGGGTGTCTCTGCTTTGTGGAGATTATGATGAGGCTGGTCAACCTGGGGAGGTGTTGATATGGCGATGCGTCTAATCGATGACGCATCGAGTTTTCGATAATATTTCTCGTCTTCGTAAACAGCACCATTTACATGTCGACGAGTGAGTATTAATGTAGGGGCAAGGACCACTAGCTTTGAGTTATTCACGGCCAGTGTGCTCGTAATATCGAAAGGTACAAAGCAAGCACCAACAGGAATGAGGGCAAGTACCGAAGCCAAGTATTCGACGCTTTTATCCATAAATAAGACAACGACGTCACCAGTCTTGACTCCTTCTCTGCGCGGCTTACTTGCGACTCCTGATACCCACTCAAGAAGTTGCCGATAAGTCACATTCCGCTCAGCTGTCGCAATTGCAATTGCACCTTGGTTTGCTGACGCAGTCATGTAAATATGATCCAGGATGTTGAGATTTTCGCCTCGTCTCCTGAGCTCTTGTAGCACTGGCCCAGCTTGTCTTGTTGAAGCTTCTACCGCAAATTGAAGAGCCGGAGAGGGCGCTGTTGAGACAATTTCCCCGACTGAGCGCTGCTCATCGCAGCATGACAACTCAACCACCAACTACCGTAAAGGCCTGTGCCAAAGCTTCAATAAACTTTGCGCTGAATGACTCTGTTTTATATTCAAAGCCAACCTTAATAGAAGGCCCTGAATTGTCCAAATGCAGGATAAGATGATAGTGGCTCCCGCCTGTTGCATCGGCAAGTTTCTTGTAATGAAGTCCTGAATTTCCCAAGTCAAGAGACGAATCCAACGGGTCGTGATACACGAACAGTGCGTCTACTTTGGGTGTATTATCTGTCTGATTTTCCTCTGCAAGCCAACTCAAGATGTCTTCAACTCGCTGATCGTGTGCCACGCATTGACGATACTTTTCCAGCGTGGCTCCCTCGAATACCAAACTCTCTTGGTCCATATCGAGAGAGACAGGGAGAACCGCAAGTGTCATACAATACCCCATAACACTAACAAACCGATGGTCAACGGGTCGAGTTGATGTTGGGACGCCGAGCAAGTATTCCGTTTTTCCTGTCACCCGAGATAGAAATAGCTGCGCAAGTGACAGCCAGACACCAAAAGTATTGGCGGCGTTCCCCCTTCGCGCCGTCAATCTAGTTGCTTCCTTTTGAGGTAGTATTTTCCAGTAAATATCTGCTGCGACATCGTATCCGGATAAACGTTCGTTGAGATTTCCGATGGCATCTTGGAACAGCGGCTGTGGTCTGTAGCCTCGAAACGCGTCACGCCACCACTGGCCATCGGAAGTCCCACGCGACTCGAGTATGGCTTGGTAGATAGTGGCGTACTGGCTATAGTCCAATCGTTTGGTCGGAGTTACCATGGTTGTTGGGTCCTTTGCTTGATACAGATCTATGAGTTCAGACCAGAAAGTATTGCTCGAATACTCATCAATCACCATATGGTGAAAAGTTAGTATTACAAACCATTGATTGGCATCTTTATCAGTCTGATAAAGATCAACACTCGCAATAGGCCCTTCTTCGATGTCCAAGTCTGTTTCTTGGCTCATTTCCCAGCCATATACAGCCTCCAGCAAAGAAACACCAGTCGATGTCGCGGAAGAATGAGCACAACGCGACTGCTCGAAGGGAAAGAATGACACACGAGGTTTGTTGTAAGTATCTTGCTCCACTCGAGCAATGATATTTCCTTCTGTAAAGCATGTTTCGTCTTCAACAAAAGACGTGTTGAATATCGCATGCCGGGTATATAGTTTCATAAGGCAATCCAGGAATCGGCTAGGATCTAAGCTTCCCACGATCTCATAGGCAACTTTGCAGGTGTACACCTTGTTCCCGAAAACCTTTGTGGCTCGGAATAGACTATGCTGTCCAGGTGAAACAACATACAAATCTGTTGGCATAGGCTCACTGGCGTCAGAGGTGCAGACCCCAGAAACTGATTCCGTCCGGTTTGCAATTGACTCAATCGTAGGGTGGCTCAGCAGCTTATTAATAGAGACTCGGTGGCCAGTCTTTTCATGAAATTTCTTAATAACCTAGACAGCGTCCATAGAATTAAATCCCTATTCCAGGTAGAGTTGTAATTACCTAGCCCGTAAGTCCTATAGGTAACCTAAACTAAAAATATAGTATTAGCTTAAAACCTATAGCTTAAAAAGAGAAGATAAGTTACTTATAAGCTGCTTATAATCTTTTATAAGTAGCCTATAGGTAAATAAAGTAAGTAAAAAAATAACTTAAGTATTTAATAAATATTTATTAAAAATATAAAAATTTAAGTAATATAATAATTATTTAATAATAATTAAATAAAATATTTTTAAACTTAAAT
>MDJU01000631.1:0-18666 GCA_001721665.1 Trichoderma pleuroti
GGGGGCGGGGGCACAGGAGAAACTCCACTGGCTCAACCCCTTATATCAATCTCCTGCTTCACACAAGAATGGGCGCTGGTTTGGCAGCCGAGTATGCATCTCCTGAGAAGCTTTGAGAACTCTCACCAGCGAGAGGCTATGATGGCTTCAATTGTCGGACTAGAGTCATACTATTGTAGAAACATTAAAACTTGGCCCTTTCGAGGTCCATAGTTGACGGCCGCTGCTTCTCACCATCATCAACTATTGTTCCCACCAGAAGCACCAGACTCCATCGCTCCCTGCGGGGCTCTGTCCGTACTGAAGCAGCATATAGTACGAACTCTCAATGCAACGGCTTGCCGGATACCCGAGTCGTGGTGTGCTCGTTTTTTCCGTGTCCATATTGCTTACAGCGCTCCGTATGTTTCGAGGCTTCATTCACGTCACTGAATGTTATCCGGATACAGCTTGCGGCGCGTCCGTCTGGCTGCTTTAGTTTGACCCCTACGCTGAAATTGGAAGGCGGGATGGCTTGCTCGGCCCGATGCCACTTTTCTGTAGGCTTTGTTAGGAATCTACTTTTGTTTCTTTGCGTCAGCTGCTTCTCCAGCGGGCTCTTCGGCGGGCAAAATAACTGCCATTACAGTATAGACGTGGATACGTAGATCTTAGTAGTCGTGGCTTTGGATTGGGGACATCATCCCAAGACTTACCGAGTTTGGCAAGATACCCATTGCCGATTGATATGGGCCGGAAAAGCGTGGTAAGCGGCTTTGTTGATGTCCTGCAATTTAGGGCGTCGTGGTTCGTTGGCAGCAGAATATATAAAGGACGATCTGTTGCCATTATTAGTGCCGAGATCAACCAGACTTCGTGCTCAGGTCAATCTAGACAGTTTCTAAAAGGACTGTTGATCATTGTCGAAAATGAAGTCCTTTTCCCTTCTGGGCTCTGCGGCCCTGTTGTCATCCCTCTCTTGGGCTCTGCCAACTGAAAGCCCGGCCGCCTCGCTTCAGGAGAGGCAGAGCGGCTCATCATGGTTTTTGCCAAACATTGACCACACCACGGGAGCCGTCAGAGGCTATGTCCCCAACCTGTTTTCCAGCAATGGAGCTCAGGACTTTAACTACCCCGTCTACAAGACGGTGAACTCTGGCGATGGTACAGGTTTCGTCAATGCCATCACTTCTGATGGACCACTGGGTGCCAGAGACAACTGCTACCTGGCTGGAGAGCCTCGTCTCATTTACCTGCCTCCAGGTTAGTCGATGAATAGACGCTCGTGCGGTGAAACAATGTTCTAACGGCTTCATAATAGGAACTTATACCATCGGAAGCACCATCTTCCTTGATACTGACACCATTATCATTGGTGACGCTGCCAACCCTCCCACCATCAAGGCGGCTGCCGGTTTCAACGGCAACTACCTCATCGTTGGTGGTCAGGGCGATGGTGACAACCACCCTTGCGGTGGCTCTGGTGGTGAAACCCACTTCTCGGTCATGAGTACGTATGCGCAGCATTACGAAGAATGGTACAAAGTATTAACACTACGGTTTCTACAGTCAAGAACGTCATTCTGGACACCACTGCCGTCACTAGCCAAAGCGGTTTCGTCGCTCTGAGCTGGGCCGTTGCCCAGAACTGCGCTTTGGTGTGTTGGCCTGCTCAAACCTGTGCTACGCGGACGAGAATCAAGTCGTGCTAATTTGATGTGTCTTTCTAGGTCAATGTCAAGATTAACATGCCCCAGGGTATTCACACCGGTATGCTCGTCAATGGAGGATCTACCATCTCCATTGCCGACGTCCACTTCAGCTTCGGTAACATTGGATTGCACTGGAATGGTCACCAACAGGGTCAGATCAAGGGCATGTCCTTCACCGACTGCACCAACGGTATCTACATTGACGGCGGCAACACCATCAGCATCTTTGCGCCGACTTGCAACACCGTCGGCCGCTGCATTGTCATCAACTCCGGAAACCCTTGGGTTGCTGTCATCGACGGTGTCAGCCAGAACTCTGGTGATTTCTTCACCAGTGTCCCCGGCTTCCCCAACTTCATGATTGAGAACATCTCCAAGGACACCACCAACTCCAACATGGTCGTCGTTGGCGGTGCCGTCAAGGTCGGAGGCGTTACCAGCATCGGAACCTACGTCTGGGGCAACACCCGTGGCGCCAACCCCATCTACGTGACCAACCCGTCTGCTCAAGCTGTGAACAGGCCCGCAGCGCTTGCTCCTGGCGGCAAATACCCCGTCATCAACGCCCCCCAGTATGCCGACAAGACTGTTGCCAACGTTGTCAACTTGAAGGACCCCAACCAGAACGGCGGACACACCCTGCAGGGCGATGGATTCACCGATGACACTGCTTCTCTGCAGGCTGCCCTCAACACCGCCGCCAGCCAGGGCAAGATTGCCTACCTGCCCTTCGGTATCTACATTGTCACGTCGACCATCACTATCCCTCCCGGAACTGAGCTGTACGGCGAGGCCTGGTCTACCATTTCCGGATCTGGCAGTGCCTTTTCTTCCGAGTCCAACCCAACCCCCGTTGTTCAGATCGGCAGCACCCCTGGCCAGAAGGGCGTCGCTCACATCCAGGACATCCGATTCACCGTCAACGAGCCTCTCGCCGGTGCCATTCTCCTCAGAATCAACATGGCCGGTAACAACCCCGGTGATGTCGCTGTTTTCAACTCTCTCAACACCATTGGTGGCACCCGTGACACGTCCATCAACTGCAACAACGAGAACAACTGCAAGGCTGCCTACCTGGGTCTCCACCTTGCTGCCGGTTCTTCCGCCTACATCGACAACTTCTGGTCCTGGGTCGCCGACCACTCCTCTGACCAGAGCAACAAAGGCACCCGAAGCGCCGTCAAGGGTGGTGTCCTTGTCGAGGCTACTGCCGGTACCTGGTTGACGGGTCTTGGATCCGAGCACAACTGGCTCTACCAGCTGTCTTTCCACAACGCCGCCAACGTCCTCGTCACACTCTTCCAGAGCGAGACCAACTACAACCAGGGTAACAACGGCGCTGTCCTTGTCGGCCAGCCCTTCAACGCCATTGCCTCTGACCCCAACTTCTCGTGGTGCGGTGGCGGTGACACTGTTTGCCGCATGGGTCTTGCTCAGTACTACACCGGTAGCAACAGCAACATCTTCCACTACGCTGCTGGTGGCTGGAACTTCGACACCTTGACCAAGGTCAACCAAGGCCTCATGAACTACATCCAGACTGCTGTGTCCAACTCTAAGCTTTTTGGCTTTACCGCTGGACCCAACGTCGCAGAGACCATGCGACTGCCCAACGGCGCACAGTTTGGCAACGGTGGCAGTGACGGATATGGTGGATCTTGGGGAACCCTGATTGCCAACATTGCCAGCCAGTCTTAATTTGGCCTTGTCTGGGCATGACAGATGTAACTGTCTCAATTCTGATGTATCTCACTTGAAAAAAAATCCTATACAGCCATAGGATGGATACTGTATATAGCCTGTATATAGCACTGAACAATTGAAGTTAAATCAGCATCTAGTTGACCCTCTTTTGATGTGATTGTATGTGATGGGTAAAAAATCCCTACTCGGCGTGAGCAATTCTCAAAAGGTCTCCATATCGAAAGCCTCTAGTATGTATTTCCCAATGGAACGGAGGGATGATGCCAGTCTTGCTCAAACCTGCCCCATCCTCCGTATTCCAGCTCACTCGCCACGGATAGACTGTAAACAACCATATCATAGTATCCATCCCGAGGTGTTTTGCCGCCACACACGTTTCCGCCGATGGCCACGTTTAGCAGAATGGTCATGTCTCGAAGAGGACGAGTACCGCTTGGAACTTGGCCCTTCATTACCGGTCTGCCATCGATGTACCAGATCATTCTTCCTTGCCCGGGCACGCCATTTGGCTGTTCCCAAGCAAAATCATATCGTACAGGACGGCAGTGCATGTCAGGAATGCGAGAGCCCAAAACTCGGTGTTTATGTGGTTCATGGTGATGTCCCCAGTGAAGGCAAGACCGATTCTCATGATCTCCGTTCCACGTTTCGGCAATGTCAATCTCACCGTCGGTCGGCCAAGAAAAAGGCTCTTTGGGCAGAAGCCAGAAGGCGGGCCAAATGCCCTCAGCGCAGGGAGATAAAATGGTGGCTGTTAGAACACCTTTGTCGCGGGCCAAAGTCTGCTTGCTGACAAGGCGCGCTGATGTGTAACGCTGCTCTGGTGAAGGCGCAGAGTTATTTGCAAGGGCTCGGAGGACCAGCATGCCTTCGGGAGTGCTGCAAAACGATATTAGAACCACGGACCCTTTTACAGTCGTCGTCGTCGTCGTCTTCTCCAAGGTAACCTGTGGCTATGACCTACTGAAACGCATTCTGCGGCTCGGCAGTGTAAAACTGCAGCTCCCGATTTCCCCATCCATCTGTTCCATTGCCTAGCTTTGCTTCCCACTCGTGATTGACGGGAACATTGGGATAAAACTGCGGCGTCCAATAAACCTCACCACGGAACGGCGGCCCAGATGGCGGATGAGGCGGGACGGGGGGTGGCTGTGATGCCGCTTTCGGTTCGGCGACAAGATGGTTCAATTCTTGTTTGAAACGATTGAGCTGATCTTTCCAAGGCATTTTGTGCCAATTGTAGGGGGTGTATCTCTACGGTATTTGGAGGCGGTGGATGATATCAAGGTCGCGGCTTTGAGAGCTTCGAGTTGAAGCTTTCTTCACTACTGAGTTCACTCTGTGACGTATGTGCAATTACGACAGCTTCTCAAGAGGCTTGGCAGCGTCACCTGACTGCGGGCTGTGTTTGACAGAATTGCATCGGTAGGTCATAAAACTCGCGCCACGCTTGGCGTAGAAAGCGCATAAGCAGGCTGTAGAATGCAGGTGAGAGAAGCATATTGCTTGTAATAATATGTCATGGACAGCATAAGCTGCGCTGTGCCGTAGGAATGCGCTGCTAGCTGGATTCATGCCGACCGACCAGGTGTTTGTTTATATAATAGCCCAGGTGCTTCTCTGTGTTTTTTTTTGCGTACCATCTCATACATACTCTATATTGAAAGAGATATCAAGAACACCTACGTAGAAAAGCAGAAAGGGAGAGAATTGAATCCATGGCTCACGGGAATCCCTTTCCTTCCTACTAATATCGTGTTACAGAACATCGATTGAACCAAACTCGAATTCAGGAAGGGCGACATCGGGACGACTTGTGACCCTGTGGCTTATCGACCGTCTATTGTAAGCCTTCACCGCCAGGCAACATGAGGAGGTTTTGTACTTTCTTCTGCTAGGATATACTAACCCAGAACACTTTCATTGACCGAAAATATTCTGTTTGTTACCCCCCCCCCCTCGCTTCAGAATCAAAAGATTAGAGGACTGAGCCGCGTTTCAATTGCTAAACTCCGAGCCAGTTGCTTGTGGGGTACACAGGGCGGCTAAGCCTGAGCCGTGTTGTTTCATTCGGAGGCTTGTGACACCTGCAAGGATCGAGGCGGGGGTGTGAACGATGTACCCGTACGAGTATGTATTCCTCCGTAATATTAGCACTACTGTACCTAAGGTGGTACGAGTATTAGTCTGATGTTTTGTACACCTGAATTCATTCTTCGTGTATGAAAGACATCTCATTGCGTTATTTTGATTGACGAGTCCTCTTCTCTTTTTACTTGTTCGTTGGTGTTGTTACTACACAGGTGCTCCAAGGCCTGATCACAGACTATGGCTACTTGAGCGTCGGGGTGAGCACAAACACAGACCGGAAATTTTCGGTTGAATCGTTGAATCTGCTATACTTCAAACAAGTTGGTACCCGTATATCGGAAGGGTGAATGCGTTTGTTTCTTTTAGAAACATCAACAAAGGAATCATTGGCTTTGTTTAACGAGCAACTGCGACTACCCAGCCTCGGTCGGTCCTTGTGTGCGCTTCATCCACATACGACAGGTATATTCACCGATAGCGCTCCGCAGTGCATGTCATTACAGTAGGCTGCATGTGATGAATCCAGTTGGTAAATGCGATTGGCTGCCCAAGAGTCTCAGTTGGTGTCCTTGCAGCCGTGGTCTCGGGTCTCCTCAGCGGCAGGCCGCATTTTGTGCATCACTGGGCTGTGCATTGGTTACCACCGACGTAACCAATATAGTAAAGATTCCGTATAATCTTTTTTTAATTGCAACCAAAAAGCTCTTCTGTCGCACAATGTGCCTCCTTGTAATGCCATCCGCAGGTATGACTCTTCCGATTTTTCGGGCGCTTCGGTGGCTTTTTTTTTTTCGGAGGCGCTCTGCTCGGGCCTGTAGGACAGACCAACGGCGGATCTTTAAAAAGACCGGCCGTGCAGCGTCTGGTCTGACACATCCTGGGCTCTCACTTTTCCACCTCGGCCTCACTTGCGTCGTCACCACCACGCATCGACTCGATTGTCGTCGCAAGGCCCAGCAAGGCCATTCCATCAACGTTTGAGGCTTTGCTGCTGCGAAGCCCGCCAGCCTGCCCCAATGGCCCCTCCATCGCCGACCGAAGGCCGAGATTCGCCCGGCTCGTCTGCCAGCGAAAAGAAACGCAAACACAACGACGGTTCCAGCAGCAAGAAGCGCGCGCACAGCGAGAGCACGGGGCTGCCCAACGGAGCCAGGAGCCACGTCGTGCGACGCTCGAGCATAAGCAAGCCTGGGCGGGATCAGCGCGACGAGCCCGTATTCAAGCACAAGAAGCGCAAGCGGCGCGAAGACCGGGAGAAGGACCGGGACTCTAGCAATGCCACGACATCCGTGTCCCGGCAGGACAGCCCTGCCATCGACTTTGATGGCCTCAGCCGGCCCAGCGTAGGCACGCGCCAGCGGTTGGAAGAAACCGAGGAGGAAAAGGCGGCCCGGCTCGACCGCATGAAGGGCGCTGTCAAGACTCTCCTCGAGTGCGTTGGAGAAGACCCGGATCGCGAAGGCCTCTTGGCCACGCCCGAACGATATGCCAAGGCCATGATGTTCTTCACACAAGGCTATGAGCAAAACGTCTTTGACATTGTCAACGGCGCAATCTTCCAGGAAGGCCACTCGGAGATGGTGGTGGTTAAGAACATAGACGTCTTCTCGCTTTGCGAACACCACCTGGTGCCCTTTACCGGCAAGGTCCACATCGGCTACATCCCCAACAACGCCGTCATTGGCATCTCCAAGCTGCCTCGCATTGCCGACATGTTTTCCCGCAGGCTGCAAATCCAAGAACGCCTCACCAAAGACATTGCCAATGCCATCTTCGACGTCCTCCGCCCCCAGGGAGTGGCCGTCGTCATAGAGTCTAGCCATCTGTGCATGGTCATGCGCGGAGTGCAGAAGACGAATAGCACCACCATCACGAGTTGCATGCTTGGCTGCTTTGAGCGCAGGGAGAAGACGCGAAACGAATTTCTTAGCTTAATCAATGTTAACCGCCATTGAGGCTGGTCCTTTTTAACCCCAGTCCTATATTCAACATTTTGCCACTGGCTGCTACGGTGAGCTTCCCCCCTCACTCGTCTTTGTGGGCATATCAGATTCCGCATTTTGGTCGGGAATATCGACCACCTGTTGCATTCTATTTTTTTTCTTACTACGTACTGCTCGAGATGGCGGACAAATATGGCATGATAATGTATGCCCAGATTCATTTAGATTTAGTAACGAAACAAATCACTTTCGAGCCTACCCCCGATGTGTCTTGTACTCGTAGGTGTAACATTCAAAGACATCATCTACTTGTTGTGCGTCATCGTCTCTTATTATTAGTTTTTTTTGGAGAAAAAAAAAGAAAATCTACGCCTCGATTATGGAGTATTACGAAGTATCCACACCGCGTGTCTCACTGCTCGCTTTGCAAGCATTTTACGCACCTTTGAAACATCGCGTTGTTGAAACATCGCGTTTCAAAACTCAATTCAAAAAGGTAGAGAAAAGATGGGCTACATTTAGTACCTACTTTATTGCGAGTTAAAATCTGATGGCTATGGTAATACGCTACTCTAGGAAATTGTCTTGCCATAGCCAAAAAAAATTATACCTTTGTGTATAAAGCTTTTGTCTGCAAAGTATAGCCCGTCAATAGTACTCAACAATCATGTTGGGTAGCAAACTACATGTAGTCAATTGTCTAATAAATCAGTCCTGGACATCATGTTCTTGTGCCTTTTGTTGCTTTGAGCTCTTGCATAAGCATCGCCAGCTTCTGTCTCGGTTCATCGCCAACTCCTTGTTATCCAATATAGTCGCGAGGAAATCTAATCCGCAATTGCGTAGAGATAGTGTCAATTTCTGAGATGAGACAAGACTTCACCTCATTATATGATCAGTCGCAGCTTTGTATTCGGTCTCGAGTTATTCTGAGAAAGTCATTGTCTCCCCCAAGCGTTTCCGAAAGTTCAGGGTAACATTGCTGACATGTAACTTGAGCTCGATGGCTCTCTCGTCTTTTAAACGCTAACAGTAGTCCAGCTGAATCTTGGCGGGGTAATTTAGCCCAACGGCTGCATCCAATGGGAGACGTTGCCACCACGCCCTACAATTGACCAAGATTACTAACACTGCGACTTCCAAGGCTACGATGCAATCCAACTCTGAAGGATCGTTTGAATCACGATATAATCACGCCCTACGAGTGACTACTCACAAGCACGGAAGCTGCCAAGGCTAAGATTTTATAGACCGACTTAACAATACCCGTTAACGGCGCCTGGGAAATGACGACGATGAACCCTGATGACTTTATAGATTACTCTGGTGGCATTGAGGACACGGACGTGGCTGTCCCGAACTTGTCATGTGAATATTGCGTCAAGGAGCAGATTCCTTGTCAGGTGGCTCCAGAGACTCTTCATTTGGGTGCCTGCAACTCTTGTATTGAGGCAAAAAGAGATTGTACTTTGCCGGTTGACATGGGAGCACCCATGAATGCATTGGAGCCCTTGGCCGCCTTTGGGGCTGCTGGCAATGAACATCAGAATCAGTTGCAGCAGCTCTCAGAGCGCTCTTATAGCAGATCGGAGTCGAGTTTCACAGCCAATGATTCGTTGGCTGAGGACTCTGCTGGGGGGTTGGATACGACCCCCAAGATTGGCGCCAGATTTTCTCGAGAGGCACTTCGGATTCTTAGGAACTGGCTTTTATCCAACCATCGTCACCCCTATCCCAATAACGAGGAAAAAGAAAATCTTGCTCGTCTGACGGGCTTGAACAAAACGCAGATCAGTACTTGGGTCGCAAACGCACGTCGCCGAGGAAAAGTGCGAGCTCCTCGGTCCACCTCCTCAAGTCCGGGCCGACTCAACAATGGCATCGACATTCCTCGAAAGAAGACTCCCATGACGAGGGGTATGAGTCCCATGGAGCGATGGCGACATTCTCCGCCGGATCAGGAACCTGCTTCCATCACCGCCATCGCTTCGGCGGTCTCCTCTGCAGGGTTCTCAGCTGGAGCTGGCGTTGCGTCAGCCAGTTACAAGGATATGGATGATGGGCTGCCGGGCTCTATCGATCACCTCTCATCCGCTGGCAGTTCAAAAACATCACATTCGAGCAACGGTTCGCTTGGATCAGCTATTTCTCACAAATCTGGCGAGTCATTGGAGTCTCTCTACTCGTTGAAAAGCCGAGGAAGACGGCGCCGGCGCCGCCAGATCCCCAAGGCCGTTGATGTTTCGGCCATGCTTCCGTCCATCCATAAATACCAGTGTACATTCTGCACCGAAACGTTTAAAACGAAGCATGATTGGCAAAGACACGAAAAATCGCTGCATTTATCTCTTGAACAGTGGGTCTGTTCACCAAACGGACCAATACAGTTTTGCGCCGAATGGGATTGTCTGGCATGTGTGTATTGTGGATTGAAGAACCCATCGCCGGAGCATGCCGAACAGCACAATGACTTTGTCTGCCATGGAAGACCAGAAGCAGAAAAGACCTTTTTTAGGAAAGATCACTTGCGCCAGCATCTAAGTATCGTTCATGATGCAAAGTTCCAAAAATGGCCAATGAGCGATTGGAGAGTAGCCACACCTGCTGTGCGATCCAGATGTGGCTTTTGTGGCATCATATTATACTCCTGGGATTCACGTGTTGGCCATCTTGCTCAGCATTTCAAAACCGGGAAATCCATGGCGGATTGGAAAGGTGATTGGGGATTCCAGGGGGAGATACTGAAGATTGTCGAAAACGGAATGCCACCTTGTAAGTTGCTTGATTCCTCCAAGAAGCCGCCGAAAAAAAAGTTAACAAGCAGCTTAGATCTCATTCACCATGAACGGAATACTCTTGACCCGTTTGAAGCTTCTCGAGATGAAGTAAGAAACGGTAAAACATTGGAAGATCATGTCAAACTGTGGTTGATTGACTATATCAACAAGCGGACCGTGGCGGGTGTGGCGGCCACAGATGACCAGTTACTTGTTGAAGCCCAGAGAGTTGTACAGAAAGTTGATACAGAAGACAATTCGCTTACAGGGCCTGACATCTCGTGGTTTCGCGATCTCATCATGCTCCATAAGCCGTCTAATCATGCGACACACGAGGAAGTCTACCATGCATCCGGAATTACGACCTGGACATCACGGATAGAGAAGATCAAGACATCCAGGTCGACGCATGTCGATATGAGCACCGTTGGAGACGAAAAGGAAAAGCTTTTGTTGCGATATGTCAAGTCCAGACAGACCGTAGGCCAGATGCCCACGGATTCCGAGCTGCAGTTTCAAGCATGCAAAATCTTGGATGACATTGAACCAAAGTCTAATTTTAAATGCAAAGAGGCCGTTCAATGGTTCAAATTCTTGATCAATTCTTCATCCGACTGGCTCTCAGCCTTCAAACGCCGCGCGGGCCTCCTATCAAATGCCAAAACATTACATGGACAAGTGCAACTAGTTGCTCACGACATCATAGCCGACGGCGAGCATCATTTCTTAGAGCTGCAACAAGACTCATTAGGTGCCATCAGTGCACCACAAATCCCCGAAACAGCAACACTGGGGGGAGAAATGCAGTTCGAATCGAATATCGTCATACCTGGTGATAGCAGTGAGACCATCTTGGGTAAATTGGGCGACCTTGGTGCCTCAGAAGAGCGTAATGATCTCCTGGCTTCGTATGATGATACCCTAATGGCAGCTCACGAGTCGGGAGACTTGATCTCAACCCATCGGGCAAAAGACGCCAAAACCGGTGCCACCCCATCTCCCCAAGCATTACACTGGGGCGTCCCAGATGAAGCTATTGGTTGCACATCGCCTATGGATACGAATGACTATCTACCAGCCCTTACGGAAACGCCGCACTCTGCCAACTCACACAACCAACCATTACGGTATTTCTTGAGCGACGCCAACTGTTATGGGAGGTTGGAAAAAGAACTCACCCGGTTTGTAACAAGCTGTCTGAGCCCAAACAACCCACTACAACACGTATGTTTCCGACCCCCTCCAAGCGTCTGATCTCTTATAGGTAAATACCAATAACTATTCTGACACATTTCAGATTCCTACCGACGAAGAAATCCAGTATCAGGCTCGCTGGATAATCTATGACGACGATGATCCATGGAATCAAACGGCTGCTGATAATGCCGAGTGGCTGGCACGCTTTAAGCGTGATACCGGCATTACTTCTGCTGACGACGCAAACGGTTTACCGTTGAACGGACCTCCTCGACCATGGAGAGTGACGGACGGTGGAACAGGATTGACGCCACCGTATCTCAAACCAAAGCCCGGCAAAAAAATAGAAGTTGCAGATGAAGCGTCTGTACTTATTGATCACCGGTTCTACAACGTCAACAAAGACACGGCCGAGCGCTATGTCCGCGCCCTCTGTGAGGGGGAATACCAATTTCCTCCTTCTGTCTTTTGCTCACGCGAACTCGAGGATGGCCTGAATGCCTATATTGAAGACTGTATGAAGGCTCTCTATGTGCCTTCCGACGATGACCTGCGCACCAAAGCACGCGATATACTAGGGGTTGAGCGCACTGCGGCTGATGATTCAAAGCTGCTGGAGACTTTCAAAGCAATGCATGTGCTCTGGCACACAACCAATAATGAATTCATCACAGATAGTCATCTGAGTAGCAATACTCTTGATTTCATGGATGGCGTGAACGTGTTGACTTCTGATCCGGAGCAAATGAATGCTTTTGATCTCACTGCCGAATTCTCAGAGAGATTAGGCGTCTGA
Organism: Trichoderma pleuroti; assembly: GCA_001721665.1. Lineage (NCBI taxonomy): Eukaryota > Fungi > Ascomycota > Sordariomycetes > Hypocreales > Hypocreaceae > Trichoderma > Trichoderma pleuroti. The sequence goes on from MDJU01000631.1 coordinate 12,200, forward strand.
TGGAAATGGGAAACGTAGCGCGTTCACAGATATATATATAGATATAAGGGCTTGGAATATTTAACATAGTTAATAAGGCTGGCCATACGTGGCTTTGACATCGTTTATGACTTGGGATTATCACACACAGAAGGCACGAAAAGATTGACCTATTGCATTACTGTCATGATGCCAAGATATGTTCACCTTATGTCCGAAGCAATCAAATATATTAAAAAGCCCCTGAAAGCCTCTTCGGCTGTGTAATTTGGACTATTAGGGTGTGAATTCTATGACATCTCCACGTTTTGGGCGAGCCAAGTAGTCATTGGGGATCTGGTCGGGAGGCGGAGCCTGGATACACGTTAATCCCGGGACACCAGTTGCTAAATATTCGTACTCACCTGAAGGTGTTCTGCCCAATCACGTATATCGTCATAATTCTTGCAAACGTGTTTGGTGCGAAAATCGGGAAACGCCGTTGGCTGCTTCGGATCAACCCACACCTGTCCTAACACACCTGTATCTACGTTGCACATTAATACCTGACGAATAGTGTCTAGGCAGTGTGCTTTAAGAAATTAAGTTGATTGATCGCGATGTTAATTATTTGCATTTGTCTGGTTATACTTACTAACATGTAGGCGTAGTATAAACTCATCGTTGACAAACGCATGCTCGCCCAGCTTTTTATATCGATCGTAGTTGAAGTAGAGTGCTTTGCGCACTAGATTCTATGCCTCTTGTTAATAAACCAAACATCAATGGTTTTTAGTCGTAATAAGAGGAAGCATTACCAAACAATGCAAATGGTGCATTCCTTCGACGTTAACTATGAAGCCTCCGCCATATTTTTCGGCTCGTTGAACAAACGATGGATCTAACCCACTGGCTAGACCATCTTTGTATGAAATAACGCCGGCTCGGTCTGCAGACAGTTAAAATCACTTCTTGAGATGAAATTCTCATGGCCATAGTTACAGTCAGACCCAAGATCCTCCCAGGCTTTGTCAACTTCTGGTGATCCAACTTTTCGATAAATGTCTTCGTTCATGAAAGAGCCGTTGAATTCTTTGGAGCTGTAATGAACTGGTACATCTCTGATGAGAGGAGCTTGGATATGTCAAATTATATCCGGTATGAAAGAGGAGGACCATAGTACTTACACCACTGGGTCGTGTGTTTTGAACATAATCTATCCGTATTTGATTCCTGATCAATCACACGTGTCCCAGCCCAGAAGGACAGAATACAGGCTGTCAATAGCAATAAGAGAAAGCAACAGGACTTGAGCAATGATTTCGAAACAAGGTACTTCTTCTTCGGTTCTTCTTTGCTCATGTGTCGAGGTAAGCTGCCTTCCTCATCTGACTCGTCCGAGGCGTTGGAAAGAAGCCGGCGTAGATGATCCTTGGCCATTGTGAAGATGTTGTCAGGTCAAATGATGTCAAAGACGAAGCTGATCTTCTGGTACCAGCAGTGAAACCCGTATTTCTCAATTCAGTCCGTTAGCTCATTATGCCGGGAAAAAATTCTGCCATCCAAAGCCAAATGACGTCGATGCAAGTGCAAAGGCTATATTTTTAATAAGCCGCTTTATAGGACTCTAGCGTTCCACTTACAAACTCAATCGAGTGGTTTTATAACCGGTGATGTTCTCTAGAAAGTTTACTTTGCATCATTAATCTAGTTAATCTGCATCAAGAAATGATTTACATGAAATGGGAAGCATTAGAAATCCTAATGCCAGTTTTGCCGGGCGATTTCGAGGCGCTCTTGGGCGGCACGATATTTCTCTCGGTTACTTAAAGTTCATCCACATTCCAATGATCTATTGTGTTAATATTACCCCATGACGAAAATTATCGTCACTTCAAGTCGCATTAGGATCTAGCCGACACTAGATCAAAGCCTCTGGTATCGAGCTGACACCAATACCCTGTAAATCTTAACCCCATCAACATTGTGATTGCGCCGCATCTCGAGGCAGCTGAAATATTTGAAGCGGGATCATCCATGTGCATTTCCCCACCTTGAGCAAGCCTCGATCAATCATGGAATGGTGGCGCTCCTCCAGCTGTCGTTTGGCATATTGACTAGTAGAAAACCACACGCAACTATCGTGAAGCTATCCTTCAAGGTTTCGTATTCATTATAGAGGCGAGTAATAAGTGTCACATATGCCATAATCTTCGCCTCTCAAGCAGCCGGAAAGTTTCCCCGGGATCTGCAATAGATCATTCCAATGCCAATATATGACTAAAATGATGATATGAATAGGGCTGAATATTAGGCTCAGAGATGTATATCATATATAATATTTAAAGACGATCACTTCCGCGTCAAAAGTAAAGTCAGGTTAAAACTGTAATCACTTGTTGTATCATCAACAAAGTGTAACATTCAAAGTCACTTCAGTCTACTCAAACTCACATCCACATCAAGCCAAGACAACCATCATAAGTCACCAACATGAAAGCTATCTGGGCCACTCTACTTGTCGCGGCCTCGTTCGCCCTCGCCAGCCCTGTCGCCGAGGCTGCTCCAAAAGCTGATCCGGGTGGTTACGGAGACTATGGAGACTATGGAGGATATGGAAAATACAGTGATTACGGAAAATACAAACCACCAACGCCGCCAAAGGGAGGATACGGGGATTATAAGACATACCCACCACCAGCGGGAGGCTATGGCGATTATGGAAAGTATCCGCGGGAAGAGGTGCCCGAGTAATACGGCGTGGGTCAGACTACAAGACAGCTTAGTTGACAACTAAAGAAGCTTGAAAACCCAGGCCAAAATTTACTTGTTCGGGAAGTTCCACCCAATATGGACTGCTGTGACTGTTTTCACGACGGCAATTCTGTATGCATGAAGCTACGTTACTCACCAGATGTCTAGTGTAGCTTGTTTATTTGTTTTGTTTATTTTATTATTAACATCTACTAAGTAAACTAGTTACATAAGTCCTTATCTAGGCACTAGGACAGTAGGAGCTATTAAGTTTAAATTAAGCGTTTGTTACGTTTTAAAGTAATAAAGGAAAAGGAAAGAAAAAAAAAATAAAAAAAAGAGGGGGTGTTAATCTTATTTTATATATCTATCTCTATAGGGGGGGGGCTATATAAGCTTATTTCCTTTATAAGTTTCTAAAAATCCTTATACCCCCTGTTGCTAAAGAAGTATTTAATATAAGTAGTTTTAAAGTATATCTCTTTTTTTAATATATTAAAAAGGAAAGGGGCTATTATATAATACTTTATAAAATACTTTTATATTCTTAGCTTACTATATTTATAATTAAGCCTAGCGTTATATTTAAATCTTTTATAATATTTTATAAAATCTTTATATTTAAATTTTTTAGCTAATAGTTAATGTAAAATTAAATATAGGAAATATAGCTTTAAAGGTATAAAAAAAGCTTTATAAAGGCTTTATCTACTGGCTTTATAAAACTTTAAGTAGTTATTATTTTAGTTATTATTTTATATTTCCTTATATTTTTTTTTTACTTACTTTTTAATAAAGGTAATAATAAAGTAATTTTTTAAAAAGTAAAGGAGTTTTAAACTCTTTTTTATTAATTAATTAGCTTTTTTATTTCTTAATATATCTTTATAGCCTAAGACTTAGACTACCTTTATAATTACTTATAAAAATAATCTCTAGGTAATTTAATATAGGCTTATATAGGCTCCTTAAGATAAAGCAGGGGTTAGCCTTAATATTCTATTTACTATTACTAAATTATTTAAGAAAAGCAGAATTTCTTAAATATTTAGGTTTTTAAAAATATAAGCCTTAGCTAGTTTTATTACTTTAAAGGTATTTACTATTTTAGTATTATAAACCTTTATATTAGTAAAGAGGCTATATATTATAGTTTTTTTAAAGTTATAATATATAATAACTTTTTATTTTAATATTACTTTATTTATTTTAAAACCTATTTAAGTATATAAGAAAAGTAAACTTAAGGAGGCTATTAAGGAGCTTTAGGTATTTTTCTATTACCTTTAACTTTAGTAAGTCTTTAAAATCTAAGCTTACTTAAATAGCTTTATTATTCTTAGTAAAAAAAAAGGGTTAAATTATTTTTTTTATAAAAGCTATAGTATATTATAACTAAGTAAAAGAAATCTTAAGAAAAAAGTTTTTTATTAATATATTTACTAACTAAGTAGTTTTTATTTAAGCCTATAAAGTAAGCTATTATATAAAGTCTAGTTTATGCTACTTATATTAATGCTAAGGGGACTTTAGATTTTTTATATATAATAAAAAGGTTAATTATTTTTTAAATAAAGATAATTACTTTAGCTACTGCCTTAAATAAAGGCTTTAGGATTATAATTAATCTTACTAAACTTATTTTTATTTATTTATTTAGGTTTATTATACTTTATTTATTTTTTATTAAAGCTAAAAAGTCCTTTATTTTATATAAAGCTATAGAGGTAATATAAGCCTTAGCTATTATAGCTATTATATTTAATAAAGATTCTTTTTATATTTTATTTAAAAATCTTAAGAAGTTAGCTATTTTAAGGGCTTTTCCTTTTATAATCTTAAGGTATTTTTTAAATAAAAGCTATAAGTTTAAGTATATCCTTAGTTAGTAGATTAAGTCCTAAGGGGCTATAGTCTTCTTTTTAAAATCTACTCCCTTATTATAAGTTTAAGTTCTAATTTTATAAAAGTATATAAGTTTAGCCTTATTTAAGTTAAAGAAGATTATATTTTTATTACCTTAATTTAAGGTATTTTTTAATTTTTATTAAAGTTTTTAGGCAGTTTCTTTAGTATTAACTTCTACTACTATAATATTAATATTATTTATATACCTAAAGCAGGTATTAAGGTTATTTAACTTTAGGCTAGGGGAGAAGTAAAGTATAAAAATAATAAAGAAGATAAAGGACTTTTATAAAGCTTTATATTCTAACTCCGTTTTTAAAAAGGTAATTCTATAGCCGTTTTAAATAAATACTTTATAATTACTTATAAAGAAGTTAACTTATTTTATAAAAAAAAGGGGCTATCTTTATTCTTTAAGTTTATATATTAAGTAGTTATATATTATTATATTAAAGGCGCCGGAGATATTAAGTATAAGAAAAAAGATAATAAAGCCTTATGCTAAGGTAACCTTAGCGTTATATAATAAGTAAGTAACTAGGTTTATTATAGATTTTTTTTAAAAAGGCCTTAAAGTATTATTTTAGTAATATTTTTATATTTTTATTATTAAAAAAAAGACTTTTTTTAGCTAGGAGTTTTTTTAAGGCTTTTTACTTATATAAGAGAGTAAGGAGATAAGTTTATAGCTTTTATATATAATATATACTTTCTTTAATTTTTTAAATTTAAGAATAATAATAATTTTTATACTTTAGAAAAAGAGTAAGTAATACCTTACTATTAAATATTTATAAAAAAAGTTAATAATATATTTACTAATAATAAACTAAGCTAGTTATAAAAAGGTAATTAATATATTATCTACTTTAGGTATAGTATTATTTAACTTTATTATAGCTTTCTTAGCCTTTAGTTTTATTACTATTTAGTCTTAGAGAATATTTTTATTAATAAAAAGGTCTTTTTTTTATAAGTCTAAGATATCCTTCTTAGTTATTTTTTACTTAAGGAGTTTATTTCTAAAGAAGGTAGCTTTTTTTATAGGGTTTAAAATATTTTTATTTTTATTTACTAAGGGGGGTAGTTAAAAGTAATCTATTACCTTATATTATTTAGCTATTAATTAAATATTTTTAATAACACTAGCTTTTATTATAATTTTATTTTAATAGGCTTATTTATTATAATATATAGTATTTCTAAGGGTTTTATAAGCTCCCTCTTAAGTAAGGGAGTTATTTACTGCTTTTTTATAAGCTTTATAAGCTACTTTATATTTCTTTAACTACTATAGTATACTATAGCTATTTTAATATTTAGTTTTACTAACTACTTTTATAATTTATTTAAAAAGATTCTATAGGGCTTTAGTATATTTATTTAAGTTAGTCTTAGATAGTAAAATTAAATTAATTAAGAGGAGGGTTTAGGTAAAGAAGTATATAAGTTATTTAAAGTCTTCTTAATACTTTAATAAAATATATTTTTTCTTTACCCCTAAAGTTATCTTAAGGGGGTTAAGTAGGTTTATAATTATTATATAGTAATCTAAGCCTATATTAAGGGTATATTTAACCCTAGTTACCGCAGGGTAATTTATAAAAACTAAGTTAATATACTTTCTTAAATATTAAGTAAATATATTTACTAAGGCTAAGAGAAGGTTATACTTTTTAGCTTATTTTATTATCTTATTACTTATAAGGTTTATACTTTTACCTAAGTTTTTATAATTAATAAAAAGGCGTTAAAAGTTACCTATAATAATAAAGCAGGGGGGGGGAGGGCCGTTATTTAATAAGGGTTTTTTATAGCTAAGTTTACTAAAGCCCTTTAGTAAATAT
>MDJU01000632.1:0-18599 GCA_001721665.1 Trichoderma pleuroti
AATTCCTAAAGTAATAAGCTAAAGTTAATTAATTTATATTAGTAAAAAAAAATAAAAAAGTAGCTTTAAGTAAATATAATTATAAAATAAGTAAAAATATAATAAAGATTTAGTTTATATTTAATTTTAATATTTTATTAATAACTATTTATTTAAGTTATTTAAAAAGCGTAAAGAATTAAATCTTATATATTTAGTTATTCTTAGTAGCTTACTTTAAAAAGTCTTATTATACTTAATAAGTCTGTAACCTTAGTATTAAGGCTTATATATTATAATATATATATTTAAGTAAGCTAGTAAAACTCTTTATAATTAACTATTCTTTCTGTAGTATTCCTAAAAGGTATATACTTTAAATTAAGTTATAATAAATATTAAATAATTTAGCTTTTTTTACTAAAAACTTTAAAAAAAAACTATAAGATAAAAATTAAAGTATTAAATTACTTACTTAGCCTTAAAAAATATAAAAAAATTTAAAAATTAATAAAAAAATTTAACTTATATAACCCCCCCCCTTAATTTACTTAAATAATATAACCTTAAATTAATTAATAATACTTTTCCTTTATATTATTTAATATATAGTAAACGCAGGGTCTGATATTAAGCCGCTTCTACTATCCTAGTGCTTAAATAAAGACTTTATAACTAGCTTTTATATAGTAGATGTTAATAGTAAAATAAATAAATAAATAAACTAAGCCATGCCTGCAAGCCCCCCTCTGGAAAGGACTGAGCGTCACTGGGCTTTTCATCAAGGTTAGGTGGCTCTTGACGAACCTCCATAGAACATTCAGAGGTATGCCCCTTGGAGTCCATTGCGTCGGTTGACCTCTCGAGCATTAGGATCCAAGTATATGAAAACGTAGCGGTGATGTGAAAGAGATAGACGGACAATTTGAATGAAGCGCCCATTTCTGGACGCGGAAATCATCCACGCCCTTTGAGAATTTCGGACCTCCGAATTCCCCAAGTGGCCCAACCACACCCGATTTCGCTATTCGTGCAAAGTATCATGCATAGCTAATTTTCCAATTACATCTATCTTATGAATTGTCCATTTTATTCAGTCTTCAATCATGAATAATGACCGCGGACCACTCCGGGTATTCAAGCATCATTCCGAGGAGCCAGTCTGAGGTGATGACTCACAGACAAGGACTGCTGGGACACTTCAGGTTCATTCTTTTGACAAATGATTAGGAGTTACTATCAAAACCATAAAGTACACAAACCCAATTCGTGCTACGCATCAGGGCTGTTATCTTGCACAATACATCCAGAATAACTATATCGCGACGAGTATAATCTTAGACCTCATCCACCACCTATATAGCACATTGTGCGCCAATAACTAAAGAGAACCTAAATTCCAGGAGGTCTATAGCCCAGTCAGCGACCGGCCGATGTCCCTCCATCGCAGCCAGTTCAGATACCTCGAGATGATAACAACATGAGTGGTGTCATGACGCGACTAATTTAACCGCTTACAATGATGATGAAAATCTGTCGTTCGCGGATTAAGTTATATAATAGCTGCGACAGAGGCAAGTTAATAGTGTAGGTAGATACTGTGCCAAATCATATTTGATCAATGAACGTACCGGGTAGGCGCGTATATTTGCCCATTTGGAAGGGAACCACTCCCATGAGTCACTGACCAAGGTGTCATAATATTTGCCTATTCGGCGAGAATAATAGTGCATTCAAAAATAATCCATTTTCCCGATTTAATAAAAGAGTGGAATCGTAAACATCAGAAGGATGGTTCATGGCATCGACACTAGATAGGATATTTTACAATGATATTACTTTCAATATGCTATCTTGTAGATGACGGCTAAAGCAGTGGACTATTGATAACAGTTTTACTACAGCGCTCCTTATACATAACAACTATGGAGCAGTATAACCACCGTCAACGATGAAATCAGCTCCAGTTGCGTAAGAGGAAGCATCAGAGGCTAAGTAAAGATAGATGCCCTGCATCTCAACCGTCTCGCCAAAACGCCTAAAATTGTCACGCGTGAGTCCCCGGTTCTCGCATAATTCGCCATCTTTACTTACCCCATTGGGATTTTATCTTTGATAGAGTTCATAGTCTCCTCGGCTACTGCCCCTGATAGGCCAGTATTTACATATCCAGGAGAGACGCTGTTAACGCGAGCGAACCCGAGCCATTCAATCGCAAGGGATTTGCCTGTGTGCCATACAAGTTTCAGAATGCGAAGAACAAGATTTCAAGGCGAAAATGACGGGTGGGCAAAACTTACACAAATGAATAATATGCGCTTTGGAGGCGTTGTATGGCGCCTGGCGCCGAGGAATGTTAACAATACGCCCTGACATGCTCGCGGTTGCAATAAAGCTGCCGCTTGAGAAATTGGTTAGTTTTGCTCCATCTGCTGTTGTGCCTTCTATTTTCTGGCGGCGAAAGTGCTTGCCAGCAGCGCGTGCGCAATAAACGACACCATCCGCATTGATTTTCATGAGATTGTGATATCTGCCAATGTCCGCATCGAGGAATGCCTCATCTCCCCAGGAGGTACCTGAATTAGCAACGAATACGTCGAGACGTCCACCGAATTCTTTGACAACTGTGTCTACCGCTGTTTCCACTTCATCATATGATGTGACATCTACTTTATATGCTCTGCCTATTCAGCTCTGGGTTAGTCAGGGAAGCTGGAGATTGATGCCGAGGGAAAGCGCGTGTGCAAAAAACTTGGCATCGTTACATTTGACATTGAAGGCTTTCTCAATGCTAGCAGCCTTCTCGATAGTCTCGCTATTTTTGTTGTACCAAATGGCCACATTGGCACCCGCTTCAGCGAAAGCTTTGGCCGCAGCCAGGCCAATTCCTCCCCCCGCACCTGATATTATCGCTGTCTTGCCTGCTAGGGAGAAGAGTGCCATGACTCCATTATCCGCTGGAGGCACTGTGTTATTACGTCGGAAAACGCCATTCTGAATGCCTTCGGCCATGGCGGCTGTCTTTTTTGCAATCTTACTGATGATACAAGGGTGATGTTGGAATATGATTCAAGTAGTAAGGATTCTGGTGAGCCATAATGTCGGTGTTTTCTGTGCTTTAATGCTTTGAATGTAGAATGTGGAGTGCGCCAAAACGAGACTTGGGATGGGTCCACTAGAAGCGTCCGATCTCGCATGCAAAGAGCCTCACAAGTTCTCTTTCTTTCTGCCAATGTCTGCTATAGTGAATAGTAGTTTATCCAATTACGTATAGCGTTCAAATTAGCCCACGCCACTGCTAATCGTAGTCATTAATAAAAGGCAACGTTACATAAAACTGGGACAGAACAAGCAGGTTTTCCCCCCATAGCATTGTTTGGAGATCGATGATGGTGAGTAATTAGCAGAAGAGAGGGAGAGCGGCCAGTAAAAAGAGCGCCAAGGTTTCCAGTGTCAGGGAGTGCTCACTGTAAAACGGCCTTGTTCGTAACGAGTAAACGCATACCGTTAACAGGACACTAGCTTCATAGTTTAAGCTTCTTTAATATATCGTTATTAGACAAATCCAACAAGGGTGGATTGTTGTAATGTTGTCTGCTCTTGGAAACTATGCGTCTCTCGCGATGAACGGAAATAAAATTAACTATATCTTCTCTTTCACGCTGGGTTTTCGTTTCTTTGAGTTCAAATACAGTATTTGTTCAACATATGAGGATTACCCAAGTTTTACCGTCAAGTGGTCTAAGATATACAGAATATGGGAAAAGAAGAATAGTCAAATATATTGCCTCTTACCCTCCATGTATCTCAATCAAATTAAAATTAACAATCTGTGGTAAAGCTAAGCATATACTTAATATCAGATGCTACAGTTAAACTCTCAACGAGCGATAGCACCATTGCACATGTCTGATATCTCCATGGAAATCGACTTTTCAGAGGCCGCTTGTTTGTTTAATCTGCGGGCAGTTCGATTGACGTTTTTTGAGAACTTTCTTATTCTACAGGTACTATGAAGTGATGAGCAGCGATTTTCTAATCAGAAGAAACCGAGGATCTATTGGGTTTTTCGGCTTTAATCTCGATGGCCTCATTGGAAGATTAGTAAACGCATCGCAGGATACCCGAGGGAAAACAGTGCGCTATGCGGGGTGCGCCTGCCTACATCTGAGATGCCGAGACATTCCCATACAAATAAGTGCATGGCATGACACGAATTCTATCGACTTTGTGTAGTTTTCCCTTCATCACGTTTATCTTTTTATGTTTCCTCTAGTTTGCAATCTAGCTATAATTCACACACTTCTTTTTTACGAACGACAACAAGACGTATAGCAATGTCTCCCTTACGAGCAGACGTTTTCACAACCCCGTCTATCCCTTTCATTGCTCCTGGTGGGAAACCCGGCCAACAATCACATTGGTCCCCTACAACTGCCACATTGATATCTGGAGAGCATGAAGCGATTCTTGTCGATACCCTTTGGACAGTTCAGCAGGCAAATAATTTGGCCGACTGGATAGCATCGACCATCCCTGGGAAACGACTCACAACCGTATACATTACTCACGGACACGGCGACCACTTTCTTGGCCTTAAAACTCTCCGGAAACGCTTTCAAACGTTGGCAACTCCGCGTGTAATCGCTCGAATGAAGAAAGAGCTTGAGCCAAAATATTTCCAACGTGCGTGGGGAAGTCTCTTTCCCAACCAGATTGACCACGACTGCGTGTTACCGGAGGAGCTTGGAGATACTAATACTGTATCGCTCGAAGGCCACATTCTGCAGGTGCATGAAGCTGGCGACTCGGATACAACTGACACAACTTTCTTACACATACCTGATCTCAACCTAATTGTCGCCGGTGTCATTGTCTACAATGATGTGCATCTATTCTTGGGGGAAGCAGCTACGCTTAAAAGACGCCGCAGTTGGCTTGTGTGTCTTGAAAAGATTACAAAATTGAATCCGCATACAGTAATCGCAGGGCATAAGAGAGACGGAGCCGTTGATGGAAACAATAACGTGCAGGCCACAATCGAGTATATCGAGACATTTGAGAGGATGCTTTTACAGACCAAAGATGCAATTGAGCTGTTCTAAAGAATGTCCGAGAAGTATCCGACTCGCATCAATCCGCAGGCGCTGACAGTATCATGTCGGAATGCATGGTCAGCAAAGAAGAAAGGTGAGAAAACTGTAATCAAGCTTTAGTGACTAAAGGGATATACGTACGCACTGTCAGAAACGAACTATGTCATTCATACTCAGGATGTGTGTTACACTAATTATTCATTAGTCTCTAATTTTGAAGCAAAGTGTATGTGCATTTATTTACGCAAATATCTCGCTCCATTGCTGTACCGTTCTCCTGATAACGTCTCCTATGTCTAACTCTTCGTCTGACCCGTCCGGTTGGACGCCGGTGTTATTAGCCCATGATAGCTCCCAAACTAATAGGTCCTCCTGGAATTCCGTTTGGTTATAATTCGCTGGTTCTGTGGCAATCAAATAATCAACAAACATTTGCCATCTTTTCAAGTGATATGTCTTCATAAGCCCAGACCATGCCTTTGACGCATAGTCGACGAGTTGGCCCGACGGCCCCCAGAGAGTGATTTGGTTGCGAGCTTCATACTCGAAAAAGTCAGCATATGCTGGATTTGGGGCGGATGCACGAGCTGCTGAGAGCCAAGTCGAAAGGCGGAAATTTTTATTCGACGAGAGTACAAGATCCAGGGAAAGGAGTAGACGGGTAAGCTGCTCTCCCTGTGTCCTTAATTGTGTGACTCGGTTTTCGGCTGTCTGATTAGGCATGTAATAGACCTGCAGAAGCTTCTCGTATACGGGTATGAAAGCGTTGGATAAAACTTGACGTGTCCAGTCGACGATGTCGTATTGATATGCCTGATTGCTGAAGAGCGATGTATCCTGCAAGCCAGCCTGGTAGAGCTGCTTCCACGCGCTTACCATGGTAGCGGGGTCATATGTCAGTTTGGTACCCAGAATTCCAATAATATTAGCCATGTCAGTCGTTCGGGGAATGAGTTCGATGATTGACTTTGGTACAGATGGCATCATAGTGAGGTTGGTGTTATCATAAACGGTGGCGCGGACCGTCTCCCATGCAGCGAAAATACTTGCAGGTCGTTTACTACTCGAATATCGTGCAGCAGCCCAGCTCTTGAAATAGACGTTCGTGTCGATAGGATTGCTACTCCAAGCTTGAGAAAGCAGAAGGTCATAGACAATTTCGTTACTCTGCTGGCCCTCCATCGACAGGCCAAACCCAACTAGCGATTTTGACTCTTGCAGTGCCAGGATAGGGCTCTTGGTGACATTTTGAATCTGGCCATACATATTTATGGTGGCCCCGTAGTTTTGCAGTTCGCACCAGATCCAAGGCTTACCGTAATACGATTGAGCACGCTGCCATTGGGGCATCGATTCTGACCAAATGTCCAGAATCAGCATGTCGCTGTCGGTAGTGACTCCACCGAGGTATCCTTCAATGCGATCGTTCGTCCAGAAAGTGGTGTTTTGCGCGAATAGCCACGCCTGAAACACCCAGATGGCGTCGGAGTCTGCTGCTTTAAGTGCCTTCCATGTGTTTGAGCTCGCATTTCTCAGGTACCCTAGGTCTTCTGAAGGAGGTGTCATTTCATTAAACTGGTCTAGCGTATAGAAGTGCGTGATATTTCCGTATGCCTGCTGCTGCTTCGTGATAAAGCTCAGCTGCATTTGCGCAAATAGAGGATCGACAGGATCCAGTAATATGTCTTCAGTATACTGTTCGGGAAAGTTCACCCACTGAATGCTATGGAGTATCTGAGCATCAGGTAGCACACGAGACACTGCCCGAGGGACGAAGCCGGGAAATGCGGGCAAAATAGGCGTTATTCCCAGCTCCACCATGCGTTTTATTATCTTTTTCTGAAGAGCAAACTGGTTTTCGACCCATTCAAACGGCAGATCGGAAGACCACGATCCTTGTAAGTTGCCAAAGTGGTTCCAGGCGAGAAATGCAGGACCAGTGAAGAAATCTGAAATATCATCATCTGTGAAGCCGACTTCTCGAAAAATTTCAATGAAAAATTTCTCGATTCCAATCCAGGCTGGAGCCAGGTTGATGCCACGAAGAGCCATCCAGTCCAACTGCAATTCCCAATCTTCCCAAGTCCAAAATGGGGCGGTGTACGAAGTAGTAACTAAATTAAAGTGTCACCTTATTGTACTGAAATTTCGAAGATTGAAGTCTATTTCCATCCTCGTACGCACCTGTGTTCAACTCATAGCGGTAAGGAACGATACTTTGTCCATTCAACGGTGATGACAATCTCGGCAGATTGACGGGTGCATCTTCGAGTTGGCTACCGGCATGCCACCAAATATCGACATGAACAACGTCTTAGAGATAGGAATGAAGGCTATTGTCACATATTAGATGTTTTTCAAATGCCTAGTAGACCAATCATAGTCACCTAGGGTATGGTAAATCCGGCCTTACCCATATACAATTGAGCTGAGCGATGTTCCCTGCACATGGATCTTACCATCGGCGGTGCTCACAGTAGTGTAACTCTCTGCTGCCGACGCTGTATCGTTGGCCAAAGAAAAGGTGAAAGAGTTTTCATGTTGCGGCAGCCGTCGCTTCACAAGGGCTTTTATACCAGCAGTTGGGTCGGTAGTTGAGGCAGTAAGCTTTAAACCAGTAATTGCTCCTACCAAAGGAGATAGTAGACTTAGGACCGTAATGATGTTGAATAAATGCATGACTCTATTCTAGCTTGGATCTACCAGCTCATGCCACGCCCAGCCAACTTGAGCAGACGTGGGTCAGTCGATCAACTGATCTTGCTCAGGGACCCGTGCTGGGTTAAATAGCTGTCTTTTCCCGTACTCCTACTGACTGCCAGCTTCTCGCCTTGTGCAAATGTAAGATGCAAACGCGAAGGGATCGGCTTAAAGCAGTTAAACGAAGGAAGAGTGTGGTTGCATTTCTCGAATCCTAAATCAACGTTCCCTTGTCGATCAACAAATGACCTGTGAATCACGAGGCAGCGAGAATCGTCTCACTATTTATTATCCACTTGATAGCTGAGCCGAGTATCCGATGCATGCCCGTGAACCAAGCACCCCAGTACCATCCCTGCGGGAAACAGGAAGGCGATAACGATTCTGTAACAGCGGTGAACAGATTGACCAGCCTGTGGAATCTTCGTATGAAGTCAAGCTATCTTTCTATGTCAGATTTCCAAACTGCAATTTATGCCCTGGTGCAAAACTATCGGCTTAGCGGTAAAAAGGTTGATTGTGAGTCTTTAAACCCTTGCATCCTGCTAGCTCAAATGCATCAATCCTTCCAGATAAATTTTCGGCTGCGTTATTCAACCGTAAGACCTCGTGCGCTTTTTTTTCAACTGTTTCTTGATGAAGTAGCTTCAGGACTCGTGGGTTGGAGCTTTCTATAGCATTGAGCACATCGAAGTCCTGGTCTTCGATTGCATACGGCGGGGACCTTGTGTCTTCTAAGATGGATGCCAAACCCCCGCCATGTGCAGAAGTGAGATTTATTAAAACCCACCTGGAGATAATACTCCGTCCACTGCGGGGTAACTTCCGCACAGCCTATTGAACCTGCCAATGCTCTGTTTGGCACAAAGAGCAAATGAGGGACCCAGCCAACCCATGAAATACAATGCACCATACGGCAGAGGGAGAATGCCGGAGAATAAATTTGCCATGTATGCTTATATACGACAAAAGCAAAACGCCTAGGATTTGGTATAATTGCACGTATTGAAGGGAATCAACTAGGCAGAAGCGGCTTAGTCTGGCGTCTATTCACGCCCTTGAACTCTTCACTACTTGAGATATTTTCCAGGCCGACGCGCAGTACCTAAGAACTCTCCAGGAACAGATCCCGATCAGTTGCAAACATGGATCCTCCTGAGCTTGTGCTAACGGATCAACAGATCAAGGCTTTCAAGGACTGGATTCAGTCCAAAGACTGCAAACCCCGCGTTTGGGACGCTGAAAGATGGTTTCGGTCCACTCAACAAATCGAGAATGTGTCCGACGCCTCCCTCAGCGCGATTCTTGACCCGCTCATTGACGAAGCCATTGATGATGCCAATAGGGCTGTTGAAGAACGTAATAAGGTGTTTTCATCCATTGCTCCATTGTTATGCGATTATTTTCTATGCACAATAGCCAAGATCGGTAGCTAACCATCAGGCCATGTCAATGATTGTAGGCATTGTCATGTCTCAAAGTTCCTGGCTTCGGCCTCCCATTGGGGTACATGCCGCCCGAAGAAGAGCGTTTCCCTGTGCTCATCGGAGTTTACAACTACGATTGGAAAGCCGCAACACTGCTCATACGCGAAGTGTGTATGCTCAAGTTTATAGAAGAGGTGACAAATAAACCTCAGTGGTGGGAAAAAGTATTCAATCCCGACATCGCCAATAAGTGGAAGCAAGAGGCTTTACAAATGAACTGGGAAGAATACCGCACGTACGCGGACTTTACACCTGCTATGGCAGATGCAGTAAGTCTGTATCTGATTCCTACGAAAGGCCGCCCAATTGATTAGTAAATGCCAGTGTATCGATGAGGTGCGCAACAAAGCAGATTTGTTCAAGAAGACAGGGCTCATTACCATTTTCGACTACTCATCCTGTGTCATAAAAATCTGACACCCTTGTCCCTGGAAGTTTGCGAAATGCCCTCCGCACAGCAGCTGCGGTACTTGAGAACGTTCCAGAATGAAGAAAAAGACTGGCATCCGGGCAGTACGCGTAAAGTTCTCGATCTCGTCCACCCATCTCTATGGCCATTCATATACGGCCGCACTCCCGTATTGCTCGATAAGCGGATCAATCTTGAGAACGCATTGAGCCACTGTGGTGTTGGCTCAGTTCTTCCAACACCAAAGCCAATTGAGATTGCTGGGCCGGGGAGCGATTGGTCAAGCCCCTTGGAGAACCCCGTCCCTTCTCTCTCATATAAGTATCAGTGGCTTCCATGTGACGTTGTGTTAGATGGTCAGACCGCAAAGATTGACAGCTACATAAACAACTTGCACCCAGTGAAGCACGCAAACCTATACCCCATCATCGAACGCTTCATCGAGAAATCCCTCCCAGCTTGGGATGTCATCTACCGCTGGCCAAAAGAGTTTGAGATTCAACGCCTGAAAACAAAAGAAGCTCGATCGGAGTGTACAACTAGAGAAATTTGCGGTCACATTTATACGTGCTATCCGTGGAACCGGCCAATTGACGAGGACGAGCCACCGCGGGATCGAATGGAACCTTGTATGGAAGAGTATCGTACTTCTGAACGATTCAAGCGCGACATGGCGTGGCTAGTCGAGACTCACAAGTTGGATTTACCGGAACCAGTTCCCACAAGCGATGACTACTTTCGACTGAAACCAGCGGATGTCAAATCGAGCGGCTTCTTCAATGGCACATCTCGTATTCAAGTCATCGTCAAGCTTGCCAATGTCCACCTTACACCCGAGGATCCAGATTTCATATTTGAAGCATCTAAAGAGCTTGCCGAATGGTATACCTCCGCTGCCGATGATAATGGGATTGATCCAGACCTGGACGGATCTTCCTATAAGCCGGGTTCTTCGGAGGCTTCTCCATCTGACTCTGACGCCTCATCCAGCGAAGGTTGGCCTTTATCTCTGGACCTCCCTGACTATCGTAGCGTGTACGTGGACAATGATTCTACCGAATTCGAAGGCGGGTCGTGGCATACTGAGGGAATGTTGAATGAACGTATATGCGCCACTGCGCTCTTTTATTACGACTCGGAAAACATTACCGACTGCCATTTAGATTTCCGCACCCCAGCTGATCGCGAAGAATTGGTTACCAACCTCAATTATGAGCAAAGCCAACATTATCCGATCGAAAGAACATTCGCTATCCCAAACACCAATCGTGATACGTTGCAGTATGTTGGAGGTGTATTGACTACAAATAGCCCTTCCACTGGAGACACCGATACTCGTGCCGTTTTCTTTCCAAATCTCCTTCAACATCGTGTATCGCCGTTCCGTCTCAAGGACCCGACACGACCAGGACATCGCAAAATACTTGCGCTTTTTCTGGTTGATCCAGCCATTCCTGTCCTTTCCACAGCCAATGTGCCACCTCAACAGCGTCACTGGTGGGCTCAGGAAACCGGCGTCGAAGAGGCTTTGGCCGCACGACTACCCAACGAGTTGACGCAGCTCATCCTTGATGACGCAACTGGGCTTCCTTTTGACTTGGATGAAGCGAAGAGCATTCGCCTTGATCTAATGGATGAGAGATCAATGAAACAGGACAGTACGGAAGAGCAGCTCTATACAGCGAATTGGAACTTTTGTGAGCATTGAGGGTAGTGCCAACGGTATTTTACGAGTCATTCGCGCTGTGCTTTGTACTATTAGTGATTACAAACAGAATGAGAAAATTGGTGAGCTTTTAGCCATCAGCGACATTTCCTTTACGGTTACGACGCTGGCGCTCCAGAACGTCTCGGTAAAAATGGCGACACTCATTTGGCATGTACACGGAACGCCCAAGATGCGATTTTTTTTCGATATTATGAGCGCATTCTCTTTCCCAATTTGAGGTACTTACGGCCAACTATCGAATGGTAGCCGCTATGGCGTGATGCGCGCGGTGGAGGGATCTTTGTCGTCGTGTGGAGTTCGTATAAGCTCAACCTCAATCGCCACCCGGGTTGGGTATTGTTTCAGTGACAGCGGAACGAGCCCCGGAGAATCCACCGAGTTAAGATGGATTGAGTATATAATCCCATGAAGATGCAATACTGAAAATTCATTGAGACTAGTGCCGTTTCTATTTACATGTAGCGTTAGAGCTGACTACTTTGTACACATAGGTAGGTATATCCCTATGCTTGCCTTTAACCAATGAATATTCGGGTAATAATGCTCCAGGATAATGTTGCAACACAAGTAATAAAAGAACAGAGATTAATCAGGGGTATATATTTCTTTTTCATTAATTATCCTAAATTGGGCCGCCACTCGAGTTCTAAATCAGAGGCAGATATCATAGACCATAGCCCGAAATGCATATCTAGGTGGTATAGGTGTTTCATCCTTAGGCCACGTCCTTCCAGAAAAGTGGTGGAGAGATAGCCCAAGTCAAAAAGATCAAAATTTTGAACCTTTGGAGCATTCATAGCAAATCCATTATAGATGAGGTTAGTAGTGTCCACGATTGTTGTGCTCTACTCGGCCACAGGGCAGAAATCATAGAAGCCGTCAACATGGTTACCCCACCATGAAGGGAAAGGAACCGCCGGGCCACCAGCCCCAAAGACTGCAAAGGAAAGGATAAACAGCACTGTGAGACTGGCACCATCAAAGGCACCAGTGACCAAGTACGAATAATCCCTGAAAATGCGAGGGCGGTAGTTTCGGAGATAAAACTGCGTGAAGAATCCAGCAACGAGCTGGCTCCAGATAACGCAGGTTTGAGACTGGTTATATGGGATATAGCCAGCATATTGAATGAACTGGGGCAGGTTGATATCGTTGACATCGAAGCTTCGGATCTTGGGAACGAACTATCGAGATTGTGATTAGCGTCTTGTAAGAACAAGATGGGAAATCATATGAAAAGTGTGCACTCACGTAAACGAAGATGCGATGGATAGCAACGGCTCCAGCACCAATAGCCAATCCGATGGGCACCATCTCGTACTCTGCGCCAGTCTTGTAGAGATACTTTGCCAGGGCCCAGGATGTAGCGTTGGTGTTGTATGACTGGATAGTTGCGCCGCTCCATGAAGCGTTACCGTTGCTGTCAATAAGAAGTTCGCGGTTGCCGTTGACAATAGAAATCATGACACCGTAGTTGACAAAGCCACCAAGAATGGTACCGTAGATTTGAGTGAGGAACATGACACGGGGTGGGATTTTAACTGCAGGAAAAAGTCAGTGATTTATCTTGCTTAAAAGTACCTGGGAGTTGTGACATACGGTATTCACCCATTTTCAGGTCATTGCACAAGTTGACGCAGTTGGAAATAACATTGTGAGACCAAGCAGCAAAGTACATGTTGCCGACAGGGCGGCCAGGAAGCATCAAACCAGCCAACATCTTGGACAAGTTGTTGGTGGCAATACCGTTACCATAGCGGGAGTAAAGAATGGTACTCTGTTATCAGGGTTAGATACCACATAATTTGAAAGAGTCAGGTGGGAAATATTCACCAAGGGTGCGATAAAGATGCCGACGATAAGGGCGACAACGTACGCCCAAGCAGGAAGGGTGATGTTCTCCTTGATAACAACGACGAGGCCAAGAACGAAGCTGAAAACGAGGACCGAAATGTACCACCACCACGGTGCCTCTTTGTAGTTCTCAGCCATGTGCGCGTGATGTCGGTCGTCATATCGACCACTCTTCGCACTCTGGTATGCCTTCTTGACATCTCCACCCCAAAACAGGAAGCAATGAGCAACCAGGGCACCAATCTATGCAAGGTTTAGTCGAAGCCATGGAAGAGGTGCAGGATAATGAGACAATGAAGCATCATAGAAGAGAGATACGTACAGCAGCGTTGGCCATGAACATTGCATATGCGAAGCTGCCAGTGAGCTTAGGGATACCATACTTCTGCAAAGCACTCTCATCGAGCACACCGCCAACAAACACCTCTGAAACAGGGTACCTGGTACCGTTCTCGGAGCGAAGCTGCGTCGACATGAATGGCTGAGACTTGGCGCTCCAAGAGTTGGTATAATAGATGGCGAGCATCACCGCGTAGCAAACGATGAATCCGGCAGCAGCATGGGCTTGCAGTGTAAGAGGAAGAGAGGTGTTGAAAGAAGTAATCTAGCCAGGGTCAGCTCAAGTTTACAGTTGCTCTCAGACATAGTGATTGCCTTACGTATTGCCAATCGAACGAGAAGCTAAAGAGTCCCAATCCTTCGTTGTTTGTAGCACCACCGAACAGGTTGGTGAGGATGGCGGCTTTTGACCCCGTGGCGTGCATGGCAGCCAGACATGGGATAGAGACGGAATTTAGGAAGGGGAAAATGTATGCAGGGAAGAACTCGTAAATGAACATGCCCACAAAGCTGTACCAGAAGAATCGGAGAGGCTTGGAGCCCTTCAGGTTTTGCCAATGAAGTCCTTGGAGGGTTTTGACCGTGGGAAGAGTGCTCCAGTAGACTGCTTCGACGTGCCATACGGCAATCGGACGCAACACACCGCAGATACCATAGCCAAAGAGTCCAATAGAGATGGTGCTCAAGACGACGGTGGAGGCGCTCAAAGGTAGGTTGTAGAAGAGATCCTGGGCAGTGAAGACGGTGATACTGGCGGCAGCGTTGGAAGCAGAGGTGGCAGTGATGGAGCACACAGCGTGCTCCTTAAGATTCCACGGCCCAGGGTTGATGAAGGTAGCGATGGTGATCCACAAAGGAGGTTTTCCCTGACCACCCTTGGCTGCCCATCTAGCTCTCAGTTTGTCACCACGAGGGAGGAACATGGCCCAAGCATTGCCGATGAAGTATGCGATGAGGACGATGAAGGTTCCCGAAATTGTTATCGCGGTTGGTTTGAACTGATGTTTCAAGGTCAGCTCATGTTTGACTTGCCGTTGGAATTTGAAATTGAACAGCACGAACCTGGTAGATTTGACTCATGACAGCTTGGAAGGCCGACAGACATGTAGCCAGGAACATGCTTCGAAACGTCAAGGAGGGCTCGCCATCATCTCGCAGCGGTATCAGATGAGCCGCTGCGTCGGCACCAGTAACGATGATAACATCATCACTTGCATTGTCCTTCTCGTCGTAGTCGTCGCTGTCCAAAGGAGGAGCAATGGTGATCTCAGGGTCCAAGCCACCCTTCTTCTCAGAGTGCACCTCGCCGGCAGGGACCTTCTCATCACTGATTTCGTGGGTAGGGGTCCTTCCCTCCACACCAACGGTGTCGTCTGCTATCGAGGCCGTCATGATGGCACAAAGCTTGGAGTAGCAATCACCTGAGAGGTCAAGACAAAACGCCGCACCAAACCAGGCTCGAGACGTTGGCAACGCCCGGCTCTATATCACTTTCCATTCTCGCCATGCCAACCACGATATGTGATATCAAGGTATCATGGAGCAATGGTTCCATGTTTTCGGATTGCTATGGGGTCCAGGCCGGTGGTGTAATGCGGGTGAGAATTTGTGCCATCAACAGGCTAAGTGCTCTATAATGCTACCCAAGAAGCACTACCCATGTTTGGGCAGGTACTTTTGAAGACAAACACCAAAATGGCACGGACTTTCCGGATCTAGCTAGCAATCGTGTTAGACGCTTGAAAGGTGCCGGGGGCTAGTTTGGTAGATAAGGTTATGTAAGTCTGTTGGACCACGTTCTAGTAGGACACTTAGATAACGCAATGTGACCGCAGACCTCAGAGTGATCGAGTCTCCGTGTAAATTGCGCGCCCGGGGAATTCAAGACATCCAACGGACATATTCGCGCATCATCTGATTGCAGTGTGCCGTTGGGCAGAGGAGAGCAGAACCAATCCAGTAATGTGTTCCGGAACCTTTTCGCTGGACCATCAGGTGAGCCGCTAAAGCGGCGTTTGCGGAACGAATATTGCCTTCATGTAAGGGCCATTTGAGTCTTACAATTTATCTCACATGTGAAGCTACTGTAACTCGCTTAGATAGGTCCAGACATTCGATAACACTGGAAGTAGATTATTGAACGAGAACAGTAACATATCATGGCCTCTACTTGGATTATTCCCCGACCACTCCCAGCTGTAGAGCATATGCGCTAGACCGGGCATCCGATCTTTGTTTTTTCTTGTTGAGTTTTCCGGTGACACTCCAGATCTTGCCTTTGTACATGAGGAGGCTGACTGGTCCAAGCTAACAATGCAGCACATCTAACTTGGGTTACATCTCTCCGCAATTGCCAAACTGGTTTGGGGGTCACCCTTGCCACCTTGCCACGGTCAGGAGAATACGGGTGTTGCGATGCCAGTGACCAGTACGAGTATGTTGGACAAGTTTCTGGTTTCTATCTGACGCGGGTAGTAGCATCCACAGGTACTAAGACTGGTCATTGTTGGTTGTCTATTGGTCTTATCGGGCCGCGGAGGACTTTTGGTGTTCAAGCATCCGATGGGACCTTTTGATGGCCATCAAAAGGTCCCATCCTTCAGCGTACGACCAGGGCAAGGTCAGCCATGTGCTAGATTCCCCAGGATGAGCACATTGGTCCCAATTATGGCCGCATGCTCGTGGGATTCGGCAGATTTGCATTCAAATTGGCTTAGGCACGATGCGTGTTGGGGCGAAACGCAGACTATCAGTCGTTGTGGATTATGGCGCTGAACAGGAAACCTGGTCGAAATCTTGTGAGGTTGCACCAACATCCGACGCATCGCTAAGAATGGTGTTACCCATCAATTAAGCTCAGGCTCGGAAGATTACGCTACCTATGAAAATTTCCATCAAGCGGTTACCTATTAATAACTTACGTGATAGGTCGAAGGGTGAGGAATGCAAGCTAATAATGGTGAACAGGAAATATGCGCTCTACTTACAACCCCACCCAACGATGCATCCTGCTTAGATGTTGGCATCCAAAGTCTCTATCTTGAAATCCTTGAGCCGTAATATCTGAAATCAGAAGCTTATGCTGAAAATCGGCAAATGCTTGCCGTAGGAATAGAATCAGTTTATGGACATGCTACAATAGAATCTGCCTTGCTTGAACTTTCTCCACCACTCTTCGCCCAGGCAATGTCTATGAAGAAGATTGAGCATGGAGGAGCTGTGGCAATATCGCCGTTCCCAATATCTTGGCTTATCATGCCATTCCTTGGCATGCCACCCCTGGTGCTGACCTTTACCTCGAAGCGAGTGAGGCGAAATGATTCCCATTATAGCCTCCTACAATACGAGGGCAAGAGGGGTAGCTGTTGCACCTTTTAGCCATTCCGTACGACTGTGCTACCACGTTTGCCAACTATATACCCGAAACCTGCATGGTACTCACAATTGCAATGGTGCAGTGGCATAGTGGGTGGCGGTACTACTGTCTCCGTCAGCTGTGCGAGTATAGTATGTCGATAGCAGCAGAAGTCGTGTAAATAACGCACCTTTGGAAATTTATAAAGTGGTTGCCACTCATTATACCAAGTACGCTGGTTTGAATAACAGGCATTCGTGGAGTTATCGTCGCTGGCATTTGAAACAAAAACACATCAGCCAAGTTTTACAGGGCTAAGAGTGAATTGTTGGTGGAAGATGAATATCACTGGTGCATTACGGAGTATGGTACAACCTTCTATGGGTAACCAATTCCACTCACCGCATTTCAACGGTTCATCTATCTTGCATCTTGATTTCTCTAGGGTGGGAATGCATTCTCATCTTGTTCGCCCATCCACTCCCCTGCATGTGACTCTCGGGGGCGGCCACCTAGAGTCTTTTCCAATCACATCTCTATATCTGATGATTGTAAATTGTGCGAAGAATCGCATTAGCTATCAACCCGTCAGCCATTGCGAAGAAGTTTTGGAAAGTTTTATCATACTCGCATTTGACATAGGACGAATTTGCCGCTTCCAACCTCGGGTCGGGGGTTGGCCTCTACGTATTGCATTGGTGGCTTGGTTTTGCCCGTATCTGTGATGGTGCCAAGAATGATTAGTGAGATTTAGGTCAAAAGCCAAGATATTCTGGCCCCCATGTATACCCCCATGCATATTGGTTAAAGCCCATTTGGGTATGGGTGCTTTAGAAAAATACATCTGCAGTGCGTACATCTTGTCCGTTGCGTGGATATACGTCAACTGACATGAGGTCGCGTACCTGACCTGAATGTGGACCCACTTTTAACGCGTTTACAGGGGACCTCAGCTGACAGGAGTTAGTAATAAATTTAACGCTATTTATTAACTAATAAATTACTTATATAAGGGGAATAAGTGGTGTCATGACCTGGCTCTTATGGTGGCGACAATGGGTCTACAGGGTAGCCGGTCATAAATAAACATTAGACTATCTAACTAATTAAGAATAAATTATTAGATTATTTAATAATTTAATAATCCTAAGAGATAGATTATTAAAACTATTAATAATTTACAATAGGATTATGAATTTTTTTTAAATAATTTAACTTAGTTAACTAAGTATATAAGTTTACTTTATATTACTTATTAAATATTTAAATAGCTAATTATTATTATATTAATATAATAATATTTAAATTAAATACTTAGATATTTTTATTTTATATTTAATAATAAAATTATTTATTTATTAACTTAACTACTTTACTAATATAAACTTATAAAACTATTCTAAGGTTTATTTTTTAAAAAATAGCTAATTTATATTAACTTATAAGCCCCTGGTTTATTATATAATAATAACTCTTATTTAAATAGTTACCTTAGACCTATAGCTAATAAAAAACTTTAGAAAAGAATATAAATATTAATATTTAAAGTATTTAATAATAATATTAATTATAAAAGCTAAGCTTTAAGTAATTAAATAAGAAAGTAATATTAAAACTTAAAAATATAATTAATTAAAAATATAAGTCTAAC
>MDJU01000633.1:0-18563 GCA_001721665.1 Trichoderma pleuroti
CAACGCCGCCTACGACCTCGACGGCTCCAAGCACACCATCCCCGAGCTCGGCCAGCGCTGGAAGGACCGCGCCCAGGACTGGCTCGTCGTCGCCGAGCACAACTACGGCGAGGGCTCCGCCCGCGAGCACGCCGCCCTGCAGCCGCGCTACCTCGGCGCCCGCGTCCGTCCTGACAAAGTCCTTTGCCCGCATCCACGAGACCAACCTCAAGAAGCAGGGCGTCGTGCCCCTGACCTTTGCCGACGAGGCCGACTACGACAGGATTGCCGCCGGCGACGAGGTCAGCACCGTCGGCCTGTACGACATGCTGCGCAACAAGGGCAAGGGAGATGTCCAGCTCAAGGTGAAGAAGGCGAGCGGCGAGGAGTTTCTGATCCCGACCAAGCATGCTGTGAGCAAGGACCAGGCGGGCTTCATTTTGGCGGGCAGTGCTTTGAACCTGCTGTCCAAGGGTGTATAAAAGGAAAGAAAAGAAGGAAGCGAGTGTTCAAGGTTGGATTTAGCCAAAAGGGTTGATGTTGGATAAAGTGTGACCCTCAGGAAAAAAGAGGAAAAAGGAAGGGAGGCATATAGCACGTAGCCTGCTAATTGATTTCAGTCACCAAGACGCAGCGTCGAATTTGATTTTACAAACACTTCTTCTATTTTGCGACCCCCCCCCAAAAGCTATGTACTACTATATGAATGCTGTCATTATTATCCCTCTCGATGAGCCCACGGCATTTCGCATATAAAGTGTTGAATCAATTCATTCTCACGAAACCGTCGCTCCATCTGCGCCCTTTCAGAAAAAAAAAACAAAAAGGGCAAAATGATCACAACAGAAGAGAAGAAAAAAAAAGAAGAAGAAAAGGAAAAAAAGAAAAGAAGATCTCCCATATGCACCCATCCTATTATAACCTCGTACCTCCGAGACGCCAAACATGGACCCTTGCGACGGTGAAAATCTGCCTCTAAATCGAACCTGTCGTAAAGAATAAATAAATGCCCGAGCGGATATCTGGAGATGAGAGAACAGAGAAAAATAGAAACGATTAAGGAAGAAGAAGAGGAAAAGGAAAAAAAGGAAAAAAAAAGAAGAAGAGAAAGAAAGAGGAACACGGTGAAAGGAACGCGATGCATGTCAAGGCTCATCGCTTCTGTCGGCTTCGCTGTGATGCCAATTTGGCATCTTCCATGATGCGCTCAGCCTGACTCCATGCTTCCCTATTCGCATCCCTCGCTGCACGGTCCCGTAGAACCCTCTTTGCTTGATTTTCTCGATGCCACGCACACGCCTTGACCCATGCCGGATTTTGCAG
Source organism: Trichoderma pleuroti (assembly GCA_001721665.1). Taxonomy (NCBI): domain Eukaryota; kingdom Fungi; phylum Ascomycota; class Sordariomycetes; order Hypocreales; family Hypocreaceae; genus Trichoderma; species Trichoderma pleuroti. Next base: position 1,303 of record MDJU01000633.1, read on the forward strand.
CACATCTTCTGGCAGCTCCTCTTCAGGAACATCGCCAAAGTCAATGATCCGATCGTACGACCAGGGTTGCGGGTCTACCCTCGTTGGTTTTTGCGTTGCCGCGTTCCCTTCATCTTCTGCCCTCTCTTTTGCTCGCAGCCACCGTCGCCTTTCAATCACCTTGCCAAACCATGCTTTGCGCCCTCTGCGAGCCTGTATCGCAAGCGCCTTTTCCTTGTACCACTCCTCGGATCGGTTGTATGGGTAATGGATCGCGGGATTAATTGCCAAGTATTGGCCTCGATCCTCAATCGAGGATGGCTGTACTGGAGTTTTTGGTCGAGGAGGAGCCTGTACTGAAACACCTGGTGGCGGACGCAACGTGGACTGGCGATAAATCATGGCATCAAAAGCCTCAGAGTCAAAAACATGAGCTTTAGGCATCCTGGCCACCCTAGGCGTTCTGGGCGTCCTGGGCTCGTCTGCCATTCGAGACTCCACTGGCGTCATCATCTCTACCGTTATCGTCTCTGCCATGTTCTGTGTCGCCACTGTGATAGTATCGAGCTCCACTGGGGTGTCTGTTTCGAGCGCAGAAGGAGGTGTAGCAATCACGCTCTCTCGCTCACCATTCGGTCCATTCGTCGGAGGCTCGGGCGGCTGCAACTGTTGAGATGTAGGCGTTGATTCTTGTCCGCCAACGTCACCATGGATGAAGAGAGAATGATTTTCAAGCTGCTCGTTGGCTTTGGCGAGGGCTACTTCTATCATCGGCATCAATTTATTTGGTGCTGGAGCATTTTTTGAACTCCGTAACTGAGTGGTAGCTTGGTCGTCACTGGCACTGGATCTGCGGCTTTGATTTTTGGAAGAGCTGCTCGGAGGAACCGTTTGATAGCCGTCTCCTGGTTGGCTTGGAAATCGCGATTCGCTTCCCCTCTCTGATTCTATGAGAGTAAAGCTTCCCTCTGGTCTTTGTTTCATAGAGGGTTCTCTACCTTTGAATTGAGTATCCGAGGCATCAGCTTTTCGCTTTTTAGGAGATAGATGCAAGGGGAGATTTTCCTTGAAAGGCTGGGCAACATGAATGGTAGATCCCTCGCGCTTGTGTGTCCTGCCCGACTCCGACTTTCTTCGACCTGGCGCGCTGGCCACGGTAATCGTCAACGGGTCCTCCACCTTGACATCGCCAACGCGGGTCGCTGGCACGGCTGCAGGAGGAGGGTTTTTATGAGCAGCGCTAGGCATGTGGGAAGGTAAAGGGGGAGGGTGGGCATGAGGAAAATTCAAATTCGACGCAAACTCAACGCCCACACCAGCAAATCCACCAACAGGATCAAGGTTACGCCGAGGAGGAATGGTAGGTGGCGGCACGTGTCTGCTCTGCGAGAAGTCGTGATTATGTTGTGGACGCGCATATGGCGGGTGCCTTTTATCAATGGACGTAAATTCAGGATTCAGAACAAAATAAGGCTCGCGAGGCCTCGGCGGCATGGTCTCCACCGTGATTGTCGAGGCGTTGACCTCTATGACCTCTGCCGTTGCTCGTTTTTGCCTTTGAGCGGGAGGATTTTCAAATCCTGGGAATGGAGGATGTTGTAGCATAGGATTTGGTTCTTGGTGGTGTTGTGAATGATGTGAAAAGGAAGTCGGCATGGCCTTCTCAGAATATGAGAAAGTGGAGTCGCCATGGCGCGCAGAATACGCGGACCACTGAGAATTATTCAGCGGGGGAACGGCCGCCGCTCGTCCAAGAGGGCGGCGAGTCTTCCTTGGCCTGTGTACGGATCGAATCGCCTCGGAGCCAGGAGCCCTGGGGCCGAAATGGGGAGCATAGTGATGAGAGCAGAGAGATTCTGCAAATGCGGGCTCTTCGCAGTCCCAGACGGAGCATCCCCCCCTCAGCCTAAGCGCCTCATCGCGATTCATATCTGAGGGCCTCACCAGTCATACAGTAATCCAGATGATGTTTCGCCAACTATCATTGCACGCCAGGCACCGGGGAGGGAGCTCGCTCAACGATTGCGCCTAGATGACTACCCGACGCAGCGTGTTCATGCCAAGGGTCAAGTGCACAATCTGACAAACAACCCAGCGTGTTGCCCTTGTGAGGAACCATCCAGAGAAGTAGTCCTTGACTCAAGGTAGATGTACCAAACATCAAGGAATATAGAATCTGTTTCTTAGTCAGCGAGGCCCTATCGTCCGTTTGGTTTGGTTTGCACAGCAGGATGGAAAGTTTGGTTCGCTCTCCAATGTCAGATCTTTTCAGTTTTATTTTTGTGACTTCAGGCTAGGAACAGCAACGGTTACGGCCTCGAGTGTCTTTCTTGGGAGGGGAAGCTGCTCACACGAGCAGCCAGTGTGCGTCGCGGCCTTTGGTCTCCGTCCGTTGGGCAAGATGGATGAGAGAGAACAGAGACTCCGTGTGCGACGCGAGTGTTGATAATATGCAGCACTTGACGCCGTCCGACAAGGAACAGGAGATCGGATCCCATCCTGAGGGCCTGGCGGGAGCTGCTGCTTGACGCGTTACCGTGAAGGGGAAGCGTCTGTCGAGACCAAGAAGACACAGGGGGGGCCATAACCAGGAGGTTCCGTTCGGTCAGACCTTTTACCATTGCGGCATCATCCATTGCGGCGAGGAACCGGGCAGATGTAAGGAGAAGATGCAAGTGGAAGGCATCTGCCTCGACAACTTACTTTGTGCCCACCAACGGGAGGTCAACGTCGTGCTCATGGCACACCTCGGATATCTGACAAAGTTGTGGAAGCGGATGGCCGCGGAGAATCCCGACCATGCGAAGCTTGGCTTGACGCTCGCGAGGCTGGCACTGGAAGAGCGCAGGGCAGATGCTTGGGCACAGGCAACAGGATGGCCAGATTCCAGCTTCTCGCTCCCCCGCGGCTGCGCGCGTTGAGGAGAGGAAAAAGATTGGGAGCAAGGCTGAGGAAAAGGCGTCGATTGTTGGCTCGCGGCGGCTCGTTGGCCGTAGGGGCCCAAGCGCCCTATAACAGCGCCCTCTGAAATGCTCCAGCTCCGTACCGGGTCCGCGGAGGGCACTGCACTGCACTGCGGGTGTACATGTACATCATGGCGCGCGGATGGCTTACCTAAGATGGCTTGAGGCTTCGTTCGCTGGCTTCGTCAAGGGGCCTCATGGCATCCATGGCATTCATCTTGCCATGTGGCTGAATCCGTGGTGCAATCAGTTGGACCCTTGGCTTCTGATGCCTACTCGTACCGTACCGTACGGTATGCAGCTGTCGACAGGTTGAATCAGGGTCAGATTTTAGAAAACTGCGTCAGGGGTCCGATGGAAGCGATCCATTTGATCTACAGCGTTTCAGGCGTCTTCCGTACCACTACCTCTGTTTGTTGCAGGTGGTTCTAGCGTGCAGCGGCACGCCATGCCCTGAGAGCGGCCCAGTTTGGCGGCTCGAAGTCGCTTAAACGACGCCGTGCTACGGAGGGGCATGGGTACATTGGGTAGCCGTGTTTGTTTGACACGTGCCAGATGTCTTCAATCTCTGGTAGCACTGCTAGGTACTGCTACCAAGGTCGATGGATGCGCAGTCGACGACGTTTCTCTTTGATGCAGCCACCTCTCTGCACAACTCTCGACCACCTCGCTCCCAACAGCACAGCTCGACATGGACTTTCTCAAGTCGGCCGTGGCTTCGGCCATGTCCCAGGGACCCCCGTTCCCCTATACTTTTGGCGACAAGGTCGACGTTGACGAATCAATCTGGACTCTGTACAATGGAACAAGGCGGGTAGGCTGGCCTGCTCGTTTGCGGATTGCTGCGTCGCCTCAACTAACAGTCGCGAGTAATAGGAGGATGGCTCCAACTGCAGCATATTCTCGTTCGATAGCACGGCAAAGAAGAGCCTGCTGCCTCTTGCCAAGAACGCGCTGAGAAAGCTGCGCACGCTGCGGCACCCAGGAGTCATCAAGGTGTTGGACACTGTCGAGGTATGCGATGCGACCACCACGAATGCGCTCCGAAGGCTGACTGTCGAGCAACCAGACAGACACGTACATCTACATCGCTACCGAGCGCGTCACTCCTCTTCGATGGCACGTTCGAAGGAAGAGCTTGAGCCCCGAAACGATCAAATGGGGTCTATACACTGTCGCTGTAGGAATTGCGTTGGAATCTCGCCCGAAAACTCTACATGCTGATTGTGCTGCAGCAAACGCTCAAGTTTATCAATGACGACGCAACCTCAAAACACGGCAGCCTGAGAGTCGGCTCCATATACACCACAGAAAGCGGAGAGTGGAAACTGGGAGGTTTCGAGGTGCTAAGTAACGTCAAGGAAAGCGAATCTACTCTTGATGTAAGTTGCATGTTGCGCCAAGGCTGCATACGAAGAATGGCTAATCTTGTATCCAGAGCTTCGGAAGCTTAGTTCCCGATTCTGGTCGGTATGCGCCGCCAGAGGTGGCCCAAGGAGGATGGGCCGCGACAAAAGCACATCCCACCTACGCCGTGGATTCGTTCAATTTTGGAACGCTCATCTTTGAAGTCTTTAATGGTGACTTTCACGGCCCAGACCAAGCTGGCCAAACCAAAAACATACCCCCGTCCATGCAGACAAGCTATAAACGCCTCTGCAACGCCAACCCCAAAGCACGGATTAGTGCCGGCAATTTCCTGGACCTTGGACGCCGATCGGGCGCATTTTTCGATACTCCATTGATTCACCTAACAGACGGGATAGAGAATCTAGGGGTCAAGAACCCTGATGAGCGTGAGGAGTTTCTCAAGTAAGACATATCCCTTGTATCATACATGTGCTTGGCTCTTGTCTAACGCGCGACGCCAGCGATTTGGAAAAAGTAACGGATGATTTCCCCGAGGAATTTTTCAAAGCCAAAGTCCTCCCAGAGCTCGTCAAGTCGGTTGAATTTGGCGGCGGCGGTCCCAAAGCTCTCACTGTCGTGCTGAAAATAGCTGCCAAGTTGCCGTCTGACGATTTCGAGTTGAAGATTACGCCCTTCATTATTCGGGCCTTTGCGAATCCTGATCGGGGCATTCGGGTGTGCCTGCTGGACAGCCTTCCCCTCATCATTGATCAGTTATCACAGAGAGTCGTCAATGACAAGATCTTCCCCCAACTAGTAAGCTACCTGCCTTTCTTGCTGCTGCTGCGAGAATTGACGTGCTAATAATAGCATTAGGTTACTGGATTTACCGATGCGACGCCCGTTGTTCGAGAGCAGACATTGAAATCCGTGCTGGTTGTCATTGGCAAGCTCTCAGACCGCACTATCAACGGCGACCTTTTGAAGCAACTGGCAAAGACGGCAAACGACGAACAGCCTGGCATTCGCACAAACACCACCATCTGTCTCGGCAAAATTGCAAAAAACCTGGGCACATCTTCAAGATCCAAAGTGTTGATAGCTGCCTTTACACGTTCCTTGCGCGACCCCTTTGTGCACGCGAGAAATGCGGCGCTCATGGCACTCGCTGCAACGGCCGACTATTTCAACGAGGATGATAGCGCCAACCGCGTTTTACCAGTCATATGCCCGGCGTTGATTGACAAGGAAAAGGTGATCCGGGACCAAGCCTCGAAGACAATGGACATTTATTTGCAAAAAGTTCGCAAGGCAGCTGCTGCCATGCCGGAAACCGCTCTACCTCCACCCCAATCGGCCGATGCCTCTACCGCTCAGGGGAGCACGGTACAACCCGGCGCATCTTCCGGAAGCAGCTGGGCAGGATGGGCCATTTCATCATTCACAAACAAGCTTACTGCTGTGGCTGGGGACATGCAAACTGCCAATAGCCCAAGCCCGGCTCCTGCTTCTCCATTACCCGAAGCCGAGGTGAAGAAGCCGGTTACAGCATCTGCATCATCTCTTCACCGCCAAGCCGTGACATCTCCTGGCCCAGCATCAGGCCCATCGACACCCAGTGTTGCCAGTGCGATAGCTGGACAGTTTCTACCCGACGACGACGACGACGACGCCGCAGGTGACGCTTGGGGTGATTTGGGAGATGATGACGGTTTTGGGACGCCTACTGCTGCTGCCCATGCATCAACAACTGTGTCCGCGACGCCCTTTGGCGAAGACGAGCCCGATTTTGCAGGATGGCTAGCGCGCAAGCGAAGAAGGGACCGAGCAAGCCATTGCCAAAGGGACTATCGAAGACTACCACTACGGCGAAGAAGCCTGTAACAAAGACAGTGGCGAAGCCCGTGGCGAAGCCCGTGGCAAAACCGGCTGCAAAGCCTGCAGCCGCCAAGAAGATTGATCTGGCACCGAAAGAAGATGACGACGACGACGATGGGTGGGGGGATGGTTGGTAGTTTGGCGAAGTTGGGGGCATTGGCAGATTTTCCCTTGTAATGTATTATAGCCCGGCAATAGTTGTACTTTTTTCTATTTGGGGTGTGTGAGATGGCAGTTGTTGTATGTGACAAACGAAGCCGGCGTTGGGATTAGAATTGGATTAAAATATTGTTTTCTACCAAATACATGGTATCAAAAGTTCAATTCTCTTATACTTGCCATATACTCGGCTCCAATATCTCGGTGGATATTCCGTACTGCGTGCAGGCTGGGCTTTTAGCGCAAAGTACAAGTACTAATGGTGTGGTGGTGCCTATCTAAGCTTATCGGTTATCCAAACCAGCAAAAGGAAAAAAAAAAAAAAAAACTCCCACGACTTTGTCTTTTCCCCACCACGCATCGAATCAGCCGGCCGACGATTCGCAGCGATACAACACGGCAAATTGTGAGCGGACGCTGGGAAATAGGGAACAAGGGAAGAATACGAAGAACAAGATGGCGCAGGGCTCGATCAGAAAGTCCAACAAGGCCGCCGCGCCAAAGGCCGTCCACTCGAAGCGCCAGGCCTCCAAGGTCACCAAGCCCAAGAAGAAGGTCAACGCCGACAAGATGCTCAAGAAGTTCACTTCGGGCATGGTAGCCAAGACGGAGGCGCTGCTGGGCGAGAGAGCGGGCCATCTCGAGCTGATTGGGCCCGGAAAGAAGGGGAGCAAGAAGCTGTCGCAGAAGGGAGGATCAAAGAAGTTTGGCTAAGAAAGAGCTTGGAAAATGGGCGGATGGGCGCTGGGTGGTATGGGAGGAGAGGGATTGGGACAAGGCGACATATTCGGACTGCAAGCGATATTGATTTTGAACAGCTATTCTTTTTCTTTTTCTTTACGATGACAAACATTTCTCGATATCAAACCCTCTTCCCTCGGCAACATCATTCAGAATCGTCGTCACCACTTTGAAATCCTGCTCGACATCGACCTTCCAGTTCGACACTGCTACCCTCACGGCCTTTTCGCCTTTCCAGCTGGTCCCGCTTACGTACAGCTGCCTCGTCGCGTTAATCTTCGCCACCAGTTCGTCGTTTAGCCTCTTATCCTTGGCCCTGAACAGAATAATTATGAAAATTTCTTCAACATCGCCGCTCTCATCAGGCAGCAAATCATAATACGGCGACTCTCGCAGGAAGATGGCCAGCTTGCGGGACAGCTGGACCATGTTGTGAAACAGGTGAGCGAAGCCGGGGCGTCCTTCGCTGAGGAGCACGGCGTAGGCGGGCAGTGCGCGGAAACGTCTCGAATTTTCGAGGCCTACGTTGAGAGGAGACGAGATGCTGGCAGCTGGGCCCGAGGAGAGATATGCGGCGTTTGGATTGACGAATACGGATTCCAGGATGGATGAGGTACGGGTGAAGAACATGCCGCAGTCGTACGGCTGAAGGTGTTAGCGGATTGGGACTGGAGAAGCAAAGGGATTTTACGTACAACGTTGAGCATCTTGTGGCCGTCGATTGTGATGCTGTCGGCCAGGTCGATGCCTTTGGCGCGATTGCGAAGCAGCCGGTATTCATCTCGATCATCCAGAACACTGCAGAAGATTCCGAACGCTATACGGCAAACGATTAGCATTGAAACGCTTCAACAATCTGATTTCCGGCATATATGGTTCAAACATACCTCCATCCGCATGGATCCAAGCATCATGACGATCGGCTAGTTGTCTCAACCTCTTCCACTCATCAACATCGTCAAGCGCATAGCCTCCAGTGTTGACCTCTCCCATGCTAACGGCAATGATGCTTGCCGTTCCGGGGCGGCTCAATTCTTTCTCTACGGCGTCGAGATCCAGCTTCCACGGCTGGGCCGCGCTTCGGGGAAGCTCCTTTACGGATGCCCTCCCCAGGCCAACCACGCTTGCTGCCTTGGAGAGCGAGCTGTGGCCTCCGCTGGTGAGAATCTGAATTTCAGAGACTCCTGCTTGGACACAAGCGCCCAACAGGCCGAGCTCGCCCACCGACGCGCCCTTTTTCTGAAGAACAGCTTCACGTCCGCACGCCAATCCTAGGACATTGCTACCGGTGGCTCCTGTGGTGAATGTGCGACCCTTCCACTCTGATTCGAGGCGCAGTAGGCCTATCAACATCTCCAGGGCGGCGTTTTCGACAAATGTGGACACGGACTGCTCCGGGAGATGGACCTGCACGTTCTGGTCCATGTGAGAGACGACATTGTCAGCCCATTCGGCCAGCGGAAGGACACCGCCAGTGACGAAGCCGAAATAGCGGCTCGACTGCGACTGGCCGCACAGCGCAGGTACAATATGTTCCGTGATGTGTCGGGCGACATTGGCAGCAGGCTGGCCGGAAAGGAAACCCGGGTCGGAGGGATTGGGGAGGCTGGCTGAGGCAGCGTGAATGAGTGCGAGAGGCGGGAGTGTCTGGCTCGTCGGGGAGGGACGCCTGGGGGAGATCTCGCTGCTGGAGACGGACGGCCTGAGCGTCAATGTCGAAAAGGTCAGACATGGTGACGATTGGGGGGCGTGTAAGTGAGGAACCGTATGAGAGTTGAAATGAGCGAGATGCCAATTGGCCCGCCGATGTAGGCAAATTGGGCGTATCACTAGACTAGCAATTGTAGTAGAAGAGGCGAGGCTAGAAGACGGCGCAGAAGCAATAGAGAAGCATCAATGGCATTTTATATCATACATCTAGCTTAAAAGATTGGTAAAAACAATGGTCATGATTCTCCACACGTGCGCCTTGGGCCCGTAGGTTGGGGGGATCGCAAAGTCTTTCTCTCGCGGTTTTTTTGCTCGCAAAGTTGCACCCAGGACGATGGCCCAAAGCGGTATAAGGCGACAACGTCAGCGTTTGCCTTTTTTTTAGCACCAAAAACAAGGCACCCAATTGGCATTATCCCATCCCATCCATTAGTCACGAAACTTTGTTTCGTGGCCACGTTTTGCTGCTGCTTTTTGTGAGTACCTGTGTGTGTTTCCGGTCTCTTACACGTGATTCTCGCCCCGGCCGTTGGAATTCGGCACCGGCTCGGGAATCACGCAGCGGCCATGATGCCGCATGTGCCGCTTCACCGTCAAGTCCGTTGAGGAAGTTTCTCGGACCGGGTGTCTCCAACTTTGGCAGCGGCTACCACCAAACTTTTAGAAAATACACGGCAATTTAAAGAAAAAAAAAAGGTAAATTCGGGATAAAACCCCAGGTTTCGTATTCAGAACAGACACGTAAGGCTGTGTATCCAAACTGTCTACCATTTCATAAAGAGAAAAAAAAAACGCCCAAAGGAGAATAAGCAATTCCTCCACCTTGATACAATGAAATCATAAGAAATCGACACATATTTCCTTGTTGTTTATTTTTACAGCTTCGCAGCCTCCTGGACGCTGCCAATCTTGTATTTGCCGCCGTACTTTTCCAGCACGCTCTCGTTGTGGTACTTCCAGAACGCCTTGGTTGCGTTCTTGCCCGCGAAACGCTTGAGGAGCTTTGCGCCGCCGGGGTGCTCGTCGAGGAAGTCTACAAGGCAGGGGATTTCGCGTTAGCTTTTTGTGTCTGGCTTCTGGCTTCAAGCGTCTGTTTGATCATGTGAACAAGAAGGGAGAGAGAGAGAGAGAGAGAAAGCGCACTGGTGAGGTCGTAGACGTTGTTCTCGACAATGAGCCAGTAGCCCTTGTCGTCGTTGTTGTGCGAGCCGACCTCGGCGGTGGTGAAGGACTTGTCGGCCATTTTTGCTTTTTAGGGTCTGTACTGCCTGCTGGTTTTATTTCTTTGGAGGCGCGGAAGAAGGACGCTTGCGAATGCAGTTTCGTATGACTCGAAAATGCGCAGAAACGGCCAGAGATGGGACGGGGTGAGAAAGTGGAATGACGGAAGAAGGGAATCATGTCAAGGTCGAGCTCGTAGAAAAAGGGACAGTCACGGCAAAAAAAGTTACCTCGGCACGGCCTGCTGAGAGGCAAAGAGGGTCCGCTATGCCAGCTTGGTTCAGCGCCCAGTCCGGGGATTACAGGGGAGTTTATAGGGGGTTTGGGGGGTTGTTGGCGGTGGCCTGACGAATCAGCAGACGCGGATTGCAAAGGTCTCGTGAGCCGTCGTCTTGGTGGTGACGCTTTATATAATATGTACACATTGATGCACAGACGATTGAAACTCTGGGATTATCGTATTAGTGATACATGGGATTTGATCAGGGTCTATTATGTATATCAAAATCTACTTGTACATCTACACGCACTAGAGCTCAATCACCACCGGCCGTCTCTTCCGCAATGCTTCTCGGAACCGGTCCGCAAACGCAGATGTCGCTCTACAGTCGCTATTCATCCTCTTCTTCATCGCTTCCGGCAGCCACTCCTCAATCATGGCAATCCTATGCTCGTTCTGTTCAGACAGACCACGTATTAGCTCGTTTGTTCACTGTAACCAAAAAAAAGAAGCGTGCAATAACATACCGATGGATGCGTGCTAAGCATCTCGGGCACCTCGTGTCCGCCCACCCGCTGAATCGTCTCCATCCTCTGCCAGAACCCAACGGCCTGGCGCGGATCGTAGCAAGCCTCGGCCATCATCATCAGCCCAATGTCAGTCGGCCTCGCTCTCCTGCTTGCGGCCCATGGGGAGGTAGAACAGCAGGTCCTGCAGATAGTAGCCCCCAATGACGTTCCACAGGCCAAACAGCGCGAGGCCCGGCAGCGCACCGGCGAGGAAGAAGAGACTGCCGGCCGTGAGATTGCCGACCCAGGCAGCGGAGAGGCGCTCTGCGGCGTGGGAAGCCGTGTTGTGTGCGATTTCGTGGCCCAGCACCGCGGCGAGCGCATCCTCGCTGCGGCACACGTTGAGGATGCCGCTGTGGACAAAGACTTTGCCGCCGGGGATCACAAAGGCATTCGCAGTCCCTGGAGAGTGCAAGCATCAGCATCACGAAGCACCGGGATATGGACGTTGGAAGAGGAAAACCTACGGCTGTCTGCAATCACCCGGACCTCCCACTTCAAGTCGTCCATGCCACTGACGGGAATCAGCCGCTTCATGACTCTCTGCACCAGCATCGTCCGCGGGTCCCAGTCGGACAGGAAATGCCCGCCCTGCTCCTCCACCTGCCGCACAATCGCATCGGCCGCCCTCGAATACGCCTGCGCCACCAGCGCATCCGACAGGAAGTTGAAGCGCCTGCGTCCCGTCACCGGCACCGTCTGCGAGTTGTACAGGTAAAACGTCACCGCGGCCACGGCCGAGACAACGACGAGGGCGCGCGAGTTGCGGCCGGTGCCCGCGCGGGTGAATTTGCCCGCCAGAGCGATTGGACACGAGCGGCTTTGCGTTGCGCAGGCGCTCGTGGGCATCGTCGTGGATCGACCGGCTCGAGACGCTCCCGAGGCTCGTCTTCAGCCCGGAGCCAGACCAACAGACGGCATCCCCGTCGAGCAATTGGCCACAGCACCGCGACTCTGCGAGGGACCGGAGCTGATGAGCGCACGAGGCCGCTTCCCCGGAGCAAATGGCGGGGGATCATGTCGCGAGGCTGAACCGGATTGCGGGCCGAGGTCTGTCTTTTTTTCTTCTTTTCGTCTTGTCAATTCCCCCGGCGTGCTCTCGCTGCTGCTGCTGCTTTTCCCCCCAGCCGGTGCCTCTTTGCGGAAAAGCGGCGTCGCCGGGGGTTTGTTGGTGAGTCGTACAAAGACGAGATGAAGAGGAAGAATGGAAGTTTGATAGTGGGATGTTTTGTGTGTGTGAGAGCGGCTACAGCTACGTCAGTTCCGATAACAGGCACCTGTTGATGGCGTGTTAGTGCAGCCAGCGAATACATGTATATGCAACCACACGGCCCACAGAGCAGCCATCTTGTCCGTGAGTAGGTAATTAATTCTCCGATGCTCTCGCTATACTATTCCTATCAATCATCAGAATTCACATGCTTGATTTTATTCCTTGTCAACGAGTGTACCAAAAAAGAAGAGGGAATCGAGAAATGACCAGCATACAGATCATGAACAGAAACAGACAATCCGCACATGCCCACTACACTAAACTCATCTCGAACGGTGGTCGTATTCTCCTCATATCGACACATGTCCACATGTTAACATGTAGTTTGCAGTCCCTGTTTTTCTTCTTCTTTTCTTTTCTCTTCTCTCTTTCTCTTTGGGCAAACCGCTTGCTTGCATTTCATCCTCTTCTTCATCTTGCTACCGCTCACAAATCATCACCAGCTAAGCGGAGACACGACAAGGGCTTATGTAGGATTGGGCCGAGTCCGGGAATTACCTGTTAGGTACTAAGGCGTGTAAGAGATGATGCAATCACAAATCATTTGAATGGTATCAACGAGGTAGCAAGGCATCAACATCAACGTCTCAAAAATCACATGTACTGTAATCCATAGCTCCAAGCCTCTCTCATCCTCCAACCTACCATCAACTTTCATCCTTTTATAACATACACACTGGAGCCCACAAGCCTTGCCAATTCCCAAGAAACCCTCATTCCCCCCCCGCTCCCAAACTACCGGCGACTTTACAACCAACAAATCTTCACCATGAGTGCCTCACGGCGGCACGACGACGAGTCCAACACCCTCTCCTCCATCGTCCCAACCTTTACCCCTTCCGAATCTTCCGAATCCACTGCCGTCAAATCAATCATCAGCTCCCTCTCTCTCATCGAGCACGTCGAAGGCGGCTATTTCGCAGTCACAGACGTCAGCAACACCAAGATCCCTTCCCCGTATCCGGCCACGCCTCTCCCTCAGCACACCATCGACCTCGTCAATGGCCTCCCCGATGACTTTGACTACGCGTTCCGTCGTCTTTCGACTACAATATTCTACTATCTGACCCCCAACCGCCCTCAGGGCTCATTCCACCGGAACCGAAGCCGCATCATTCACAGTCTCCACCGTGGCCGTGGTCGCTACGTTCTCATCCATCCAGATGGCCGTATCGAATCCTTTGTTGTTGGCCCCAACATTGAGCGCGGCGAGAAGCTGCAGTGGGTGGTGGAGGGTGGCGTGTTCAAGGCAAGCTTCCTCCTCCCTGACACTGACGGTCAGTCTGGCAGCGATGGCCTGCTCATCTCGGAAACCGTTGTGCCTGGTTTCGAGTACGCTGATCACGAGTTTCTGTCTCGCCAACGGTTGGTGGAAGTCCTTCCAGAAGCAAAGGCCAAGGCGCTGGAGTGGCTTGTCAAGCACTGATCAATATCATCTCTGGCAGATGTGGGAAGCTCTGGTCTTGTGTCTAGATGGCATGTAGAATCAATTGACTTTCCAATTTTTGAAATACTGGAAATTTCAAGACCTGAAACAACCCAAGCTTTTGCTCTAGCCGAGTTTCTTTTCCATCCAGCATATTATTTCGATTAGAACATGATTTTCCCCTCATGATATTGCAGGCGTACGATTATAGGTAAAAAAAAAGGGCAAATATTGAAGCATATATCCCCGCTAAACTCATGTAGTTTGGTTCTATTCCCAACGCCGAGCCATCTTGCTAATAATGCGCTATAATATGCATTTTGGAAGAACAGAAAACAAAAGTGAGAAAAACAGGAAAATGAAAAGGAGGAAGAAGGATTGAGGAGAGGTTGGAATAGGAGAAAAAGGAGAAGAAGAATGAGGGGAGCAAGAACAGAAAAGGGGGAAGAAGAGAAGGAGAAGAAAATGGCAATGGCAGCCACGGGATATTCTTTTTGCATCATCACTTTTCTCCTGGGAACGGCTTTCTCCCCCAAACCACAAAAATGGGCAAGTATGTGTGAATCGATGGATCCGACACGTCTCGCCGGACTTCAACCAGAGATACCTGCAGCCACCTCGTTGTTAGCCATGTACCTCTGCTTCTCCCATGATACAAAACGGGCTGAATGTCTAGCAGAAGCCAAATTCTCTCACCTCAATCTCCTCAGGCGTTCGCCCATAGACGCGGTTAAAAAGGCCCAGCGAAAATGCACTCAGTCCCATCTGCATGTTCGCCTCCATCAGCCTCCCAATCCCCTTTAGATCACTGTCCTTGGCCCAGCCATTCAGGGGAACCTTGAATTTCCGCTCGTGGACATCGACAAACCCCACGCGCTCATATATGCTTTTAAGATGGCAACCTTCCCCGTGGGGACGGTTGGCCTCCACTCCGGCGTGAAGAAACTCCTGGAACCACAACGCCAATGCGCTGTCCGGCTTGAGAGTACCATCGTCGCAGTATGGTACAGAGTCGCACTCTTGAGATTCGAACCAGCCTCCTGGGGCAAGTGTTTCAAAGGCCTGTTGCGCAATCTGAGTCTCGTAGGATTCCCAACAACCGCCTGTCGTTTTGGTGTGAATGTAGTCAAAGGTTTCACTGTAATTCCAAGGTTCGGAGCTATCAAGAGCACACCAAGCACCGGTAGTTAGCATCTGACGAGCAGTATTGCTATTCCATCACCAGCAGCCTGTATTGAAATAGAGGCATGGCGGAAGAGGTACTCACGAATCTTCCACATAAAATTCCACATTCGCCGGGACGACCTCTGGCTGGATTGGTGACAAGTCCGTAGCCGTAACTATGGCATTTGGGAAGCGATCGCCCATTGCCACGGCCCAGTCGCCCATGCCCGTAGCAATGTCGAGGATTCGCTTGGGAGGATGCTCATCTAGCGGAGCAAAGTAGAGTCTGTCGCCCATCGCCTTGGTAAAGGCACAATCCTGTAGAATCAACCGCTCTTGCTCTACTTCGTCATTTGGGAAAGCGTATGCTACAAGTATTCAAGTTAGCTTCAACGGCCAAGTGGCGTCATCATTAATAAGGGTGAGTTTCGTCTTACACCCTTCTTTATACGCATGATAGGTCCGGCCAAACTGCCGCGGGAAGTCCACGACGCTATCGGTTAATGATGATGAATCCCATCTACGAACTGCGATTAGCTGGATGATGCCTGGGCGCTGCCTCGGCACGAGGCTGAGACGAGAATTCGGGAAACGTACGTGTACGTGCTTTCGGCCTGAGGCTAACAAGGCAAGTGTTAACTATTGTCGTCTCCATGTATTGAAAGAGAAGCAAGGAATGAATGAGAAATCAGAGGAACAACGTGCATCTGGTTCAATGAAGCTATCATCCGATGAGCTAGGGGCGGAAACGCCAAAAGTGAACTGGTAGCCTTGCAGCCCCGAGATGGGTTGACCATCGTCGTTTCCGGGCAGTGGCTGTGACTCGTCTTCCATTGTGAATCAGGAATGTAGGCGATGCTGAAAGTAGAATAAAGAAGCAAAGAATATTTGGTGAGGAGGTATGGAGGCAAAACTGGCTATGGGTTCAAACCCATGGATGGGACGCAAAAAAGATAGTAATCGTATGGGCAGAATTCGGCCCGCGGAAAACAAAACAAATCGTACTTGGACGAAACGAAGACGCCGTAAATACTGTTCAAGACACCGGGGGCACTAATACCAGCGAAGAGATGCAGCAAACGACGGAGAGCTGAAGGGATTCGAGCCGCGGCGAAAACTAGTTGAAAGCATAAATCTGGCAAGAAGAGCAACTTGACGCAGCACACTCGGACCCAAGCAGGCGGTAACGGATGGAGAGGATCTCAAGCCAGCCAGATCCGAGATGGTGCGCCGCAGCAGGAGCTCGAATGCGAATGAGAAGACGAGCTTGCCTCGTGTGCTAGTATAGTATAAACAGTGTCTCGAAAAAAAACCGACAGGGGGGTCGGAGGCCTGGTCGAATTGCCTTTTCTTCTTTTCCTCTTTGGGGGCCGCTGTCTTCTTCCTGGGGCGTTTTTGTTCTGTGAATCTTGGCTTTGACTAGATCGGCCTGATTTGCCTCTAAGCTGAGAGGACAGCTAGTAGGATCTAGTTAGGACTGGAACGCAAGCGCCAGAAAGCTTCGGATCTCGTTGCTCTTAAGGGCGAAACAAGGAACAATGAAGAAAAAAAAAGAGCCCGACGCCTGCTTGTAAAGGCGGAAAAGCCAGAGAGAGGTGAAGAGGGTAGACAGACTCGACAGCACGGGGCACGGCACGGGTTTCATGTGATGTGATCAGACCATTTGCCTTTTCCAAGTCCCGGGGAGCTGGTTCTGGTGCTACCAGGTAAAAGGAGGAGTGGTGGGACCAAACGCTCAAGCCAGAGACATTATGCAGAGAGAGGGAGGGACAATTGGCTGGAACCTTTACTCGGACTGGATGGTGAACAAGGCACAGGTTTACAGCACTCCTTGGACACACACACACACCACCTTGTATACGGCCCAACCTCGCTCCTCGCCAAAAGACACCTTGCCATTCCCACCCCGTCTTATGTAGGCGGGTGGCGGATAAGGCCGAAAGCCCTTTGGCAGCGTCGGATCAAGTCCCAGACGCCTGGGACCAGTGGGGGCTAGTTTGACGTTGTCTTTCTCTTGTCCCGCCTACCCATGCCGGCATAAACCTTGCCGAGCAAGCTAGGGATTCATAGCTAGGATTTTCTTGCTTGGGGAGCGGCGGCGCGTGTGCGTTTCCGGGTTGGGCAGATCGTAGATGGCGGGTTGCAAGACGCCACCTTCTTGGGGCGAGTTGGTAGCATTATTCAATGACAAACGAGCTTGCGGCCTTTGTCCAATGAGCATAGACAAGGGGCGTTTTTGTCGTGGCCACACATGCATGCCCGCCCGTGTCGGTGCCGTCCTCGGCCGCTTGGAGGGGGGGAAACAAAGGGAGGTTTGTTGGTGACATGATGAGGAAACCAGACTATCGGCGGTAGATGCGGGCCAAGGACGGGCCAAGCGATGCTGTTGGATTTCACTCGGATGTCTCTGTAATTATCAAATTTCATGCGTAGTCTACCTTAATCGGATATTATTCTGGGTATGTGATGGTACAAGTGGCCCCCGATATCTCTGCAGACTGGCTGGCGAATCATGAGCGCAAGGGCGTCAAGGTCGTTGTCCTCCCTTGCGATGTGACTGATGAAGCGGCTCTTCACGCTGCTCACGCTCAAATCACCAGCACCCTCC
>MDJU01000634.1:0-18511 GCA_001721665.1 Trichoderma pleuroti
GGAGCTGCAGCTGGTTGGGTTGGGACGCGTCGATTGGCAAGGCGGAGCCGCAGGATGGAAGTGAAGAGAAGAAGAAGAGGAGAAGAAAAAAGTGAGATTTGCGAGGGGAGAAATGCTGGCGTGTGTGACTCTCTCTGGTTCGTTGTCGCGGGTTGATGATGTGTAATATAATAGGTACTATAACTTATACTGGAGCGCACAGTAACTGAGACCAGCCGAAAGCGGAGACACGAGTCGCAAAGTTTACAGCAGAGACGGTGACACCACTGTCGACGCCCGGCTCCACAATGTCGCGATGGTACCAGGCAACGATGACTCTGTTTTTGTGGGCTGGTTTGCTGGTGTTAAGTTTTTTTTTCTGGGACTTTGTTCGACACAAGACACGACGAAAAGCCTCTGTGATTGAAGATGTGGGCACGGAAAAAGAATGATTGGCGGCCGGGAGCTTGCTTTGGGGGGAGGGAGATTGAAGCTCGGATGGAGGATCAATCAATGGTAGGGCTGGGCTCGCTTGCATGGACTTGTAAGACGGGCTGACGTGCTTATGAGCCAAGATGTGGTGGAAGCTGCTAGTAGTAGCAAAGGAAAAAAAAAAGAGGTGCTGTGCTGTGCTGTGCTGTGCTGTGCTGTGCTGTGCTGTAAGCCTGGGGTGCAGCTGTTTGGCCTTGTTCTTTTGTTGCCGGATGTTGTGCGATTGGACTGATGCAGGAGAGAGAGAGAGAGAGAGAGAGAGAGATGATGAAAGCCAAGGGGGCTTGCGATGATGCAATGATGCGCCGAGTACACGCAAGAGAGGTGATGAGAGGACAGCACAGACAAGACAACGGGCAAACTCGCTGTGCCTTGTTGAGACGATGAGACGAGACGAGATGAGATGGAAGCAGAGATTCATCAACAGCCCGTATCCGGGGATGCTGAGGAATTAATACCTGTACCTCCCAGGCACCGCCAAAAGCCACGGCAGGACGAGGTACCTTGACTTTTTTTGTCGAGCCCGGCCTGGCCTGGCCATCGTGGAACCTGCCAGGCACGAGTGGAGGCCAATGGGCAGCAGCACGCGTTCCCACGCAAAGTGACGAGTCGCCAGCCGCATGCATTGCATCCATTGGATTGGCTTTTTTCGTGTGTCTCGACGGCCCCGACATGAGCTAATGGGCTTGCTCCCAGATTGTTGCGGCGGCGCCTTTGGTGGCGATCGACACACGGGGGCCCAGAGAGAGGGACAGGGGTGTTTAGGAGGAGTTTGGAGTTTGGAGGATGAGAAACGGCGTGCTGCAAGCTTTTGGGGGACTAGCTGGGTACTGTTGAGCTAGCAACGCGGTGGACAAAAAGCATCAAAAGCCCGAGACGAGCAGGCATCTACATTTGTTTTACTGGGCATGTACAGGCAGAGATCTATCATCAGGCGGTAGGAGATGATACATTCTTCTGCAATTACTGCATCTACTCTGTCGGCGACATCTGCTTTATAAGGGAGCATCCCAGGCAGCATGTCAATCGTTCTTGTACCGTCCATGCCCATGTACCTTCGTCCCATGTATGTACAAGTATCCGATACCGTGCACCCTGCAGGCCAGCTCGTACTCCGTACTCCGCCGGCCGTCGTGGCTCCCTCCGCCAACATGCATCCGGCCAGGCCCATCGAGGTACATGCACTGGTGGGACCGCCTTGCGCTGGCACGCAGCGGCGGTACCGGTACCCCATCACGCACCTGGGCAGGTCTTTGCGCGAGGGGGCCCGCCCAGGTACCGGTGCCCCTTCGGATTCCGTTTTCTGAGGTACCTAGTGTACTCCGTACGAGTACCTTAGTACCTGTTGGACCACATCAAGTGTACTGTGAGTGCTGGTGTGCCCGCAAACACACCGGCCGGCGATCCTTCCAGCCCGCCTCCTCCCTCACCGTCGGCCGCCATTGGCTCATCATGGCGTTGTCAAGCCGTGGCAGGACCCGGTGGCTGCTGCTGTGGCATTTCCCGAGCATTTCGCAATCCCTCACGCGGTGCCTTTGCTTTGTTGCGCCGAGCACATTCCTAGCAGGTGGTAGCCACGGCGGCGCCCCCTTATCGCAACCGTCTCAGCGCTCCGACCCCCTGTGAGTCGGGTGCATTTCAAGCTTACAAGCATCACGCACAAAAAAAAACCAAAACGTTTAATTCAAAATGTACTGTAAAGAGTAGAAAGAGGCAAAAAACGGAAAATGAGCCATCAAGGGAGGGGGGGGGGTGCAGGAGAAGGACAAGATGAGACAAGAAAAAAAAAAAAACTCTTCTCAGTCATGCTTAACCACGACCGCCGGTCCATTGACACGAGCTGACACCAGCCGTTGCGGCATCAATTGCGGCTGCGCAAAACAGTGGAGAGCAGACGCACATGTACTACTGATTTTTTTTAATTTACTTGCTCAACTGTTTCAATTCAATCGTTGGTTTGTTTCCAGTAATTCCTGGACCGTGGGGCAGCTGGGCGGAACAAACGGCGCAGGGCAATCCAAATTGATGGCACAATCCGCTCGCAGAATCGCCTGCTGGGCTGCACAGTCATCCAGTCCAGCGAGCACGTTTCCCCAGCGGCCCAAACGCTATATTCATGTTCGCACCGCCGCGATCCAATCAGCGCCGCAGCCGTCCGCGGATTCGGGGCCACGGGGGGGGGGGGACGACGGTGGGTCGAAAGGACCGGATGGCTCATCTTTGTTGCAACTTATTACGCAACTGTGATGTGCGAGGCAGGGCAAAGGCAAAGGATAATAGTAGTTTTCTACTGTACGGCCAAGGATCATGGATTCCAGTAATTTTGTTGATTACATTTTCCAATTTTGCCTTTAGCATCCATCTTGCTAGGTTTCCCGTCCATCAAGGTCCTGGTCATCGGCACCCGGACGTTTAAACACAAAAGATCAGACGGAAAAAACCAGCACAAACAAGAGCCATCACGGTGTTTCCCAGCGTCCCCGCTGCTCCGTCCGCTCACCTTGATGTCCGTCCCGTCCATGACGCACCGTCAATGTAATGCTGCCACTTTTCTCGTAGTCCGAGGCGTCGTCATTCTCGGTCTTCCGACTTTGTTCTCTTCTTCGTCATTAGGCCAAACACGTGCAGTACCCTCTCTCATAACCACAATCATACTCGTACGAGTACCTACCTTACTTCATCTCTCTTCCCAAAGTACCGGTTGCCATCAGGGTTCCCTGTGCCTGTCCGAGTCCTCCGTGTGCCAAAACTCTCCCGTCGTGCCTGTCCTGTCCCTTGTCCTCGGCATCCCCCCCTGACTAACCCGGATTCCGGACCAAGTGGCAAGCGCATGAATCCCTTCCACTCCGTCCATCCGTCTTCTCGTCGTTGGTTGGCCCCAACTGTGCGAGAAAAGTACCTAGCCGGAATGCACTGATGCAGACCGGCAGGCTTCCAGACATGCAGCTCCACGAACGTGATTCGCCTCGACCTCGAGTCTCACCATGATCCTACATCTAGCATCTTGACTCGTCTGTGGGGTTGCTGTAGCTACATACTGCTCCACTACAGCATCTCAAAGACGCATTGGATGCTGCAAACTTTGCCTCCCCTGGCTCCGGATGCTCTTGGACCGACCCGGACCTCGCTTCCATTGACTCTACTCTACATTAGCAAAAGTCTGTCTACACTACTGGCGCAGAGCTGGTCGGTCCCTGGACAAGACACGGGAGTGCATCGTCTTATTAGCCTCAACACATGGTGTCTGCCTGTCAGACTTGGCCGCCCAAACACAGGCATATTCTCTCACTCAGTTAGGGCTGACGGGCCACACCATCCGGATGCCGTCGTTGTACAAAAGTCAACTCTGACTTGCTTCCCGTCCCCTACTAAGCACTCCGCTTCTCAACCGCCTGAATCTACCGGTAATGCCGTGTACCTACACACACTACAGCACATACTCGCACTCGCACTCCGCAACGGACAATGAGCTGTTGTTCCCCTTGGATTCCGTTCTGCCTGCTCCATAGCTGCGGTGATATCCACCTCCGGCGTGCGGCTTGTTCGGTTCTGGCCATATTCAGCGCCCAGCTTGGCGACTCCCTTCTCCAGACTCCAGGCTCGTGGGATGGCAGCCAAGGAGCCAATATTCGCCTAGGCGCGGGTTTTCGCTCCATCGGCCCACACACAAGGACGAGCAAAACGCAAAAATAAGTTCAGCTGTGCATCGTACCGTGCCTTGGCCCAGGGGAAATCAACCTTTTGAGCCCAGACAAGGAAAACCCATAAAAAAGAAAAGAAAAAAAGGAAAAAAAAAAAGAAGTCTGGCTTATTTCTCACCTTGTTCCATCTGCCATTGATAGCCGCGGCTTTCTCATTCTGTGGAGAAGCAGCTTCAAACTTTTCCCTTTCAGCCGGTCGAGAGAATTGCTGGGATGATGCCGACCAATTCAGCGTCCATTGCCCAATCATTCCACCACAAGGTACCTTGTATCGGGAGAGGCTCGACGGCATGAGAAGGACAGTTTGCGAGGCCATTGCGTTTTCCCCCCAGTCGCCACCATTGCGAATACTATCTACTATACTCCGTAGGTACCTCACGATTACGTGTAACTGTACTGCAACAGATACTCCATGTACTCGCACGGTTGGGTGCAATCGACTCCATCGTGAGCATCATTACTATGGAGAAGCTGCACAGGCGAAGCTGCCCGTTTCTCCCGGCATACCGCCAGACGGTCAGAGTGGCTCCGTTTCCATGGCCGTACGAGCAACTGCACGGCGTCTCCCCTTGCTCCAGAGATTCCAAGTTGCCATTCGTGATGGGCATCGTGCCATTCCAACACCGCCAATTCCGACCAAACCTGTACATACTGTAACAGGGATTACATACGGGACGGGGTTTCTGCCAATCAAGACTTCACACGCAATTGAGTGCAGAGTGCCGCTCTGCATTGCTTCCCAACCCCCCCCCCCCCCCGCACTCCTTCCTCGGGCTTCAAGGAAGCTGATGCAAAAGCCGTGCAGGCTGAGGCCATCCGAAGCAATGTCCGTGCTTCCCGTTAGCCCTGTTGTGCGCATATGCATGTCTCAGACAGAGTGTCGACAGCTGTCAAGAGCCATTCATCATTGTCCGAGCCGTGACTTTGTATGTTGACACGCATAACCACTCGCTCACACACCCTTGACACACTTTGTAAACGTGTTGCTATAGTGTCTTGCTCGCCAAGCTTTTCATAGCCGTCGAACAAGACTAACCATTGCCCCTGGTGGGCGCCATTGTGAGCATCGTGTCTGTATAAAGGCACTTTTTGTATACGAAAATACAAGAGTACCCGGGTTGTCTTTTATCCTTTTCCTTGTTTCCAGAATGCCAGCCAACACAACACACACGGCCATGCCACGACAGCAGCGTTTCCCTTGCGCCTTGTCCACACGAGCTTCTGCAGAGACAAACAGGCAATCTCAACGATATGGGGCTAGCCTGGCATCATCCCCACCGAATGGATCTGCGCGGGATCGGTCCGGACGCTGCCCACCCCGTTTTGCCTAGCACTGCACGAGTAATGCAGAGTCCCTTGGCCCCCCCTGGCAAACCCGCTCTGCATAAATGCTCCTTCTCCTGACAAGCATCAGCCAGTTGATCGAGTTGCCGGCAAGTTGCGTCCCTGTCTCCCGCGGGACAACGAGTACGGGTGTTTGAATCGTGTCTGTGTAACAGCAAAAGTCTCCCGTCTCTCAAGTATGGAGTAGTAGGGCTTTAGTTTCTCAGGGTTGCTCACAGAAATTGAAATTGAAAACTCACAGTGCTCTCAGCCTCTCCTCTTGCTGAGACGGATTGTATATATTTTTTTTCGTGGCATTGAGTCAGTATTGGGGGGAGTTCCTGGATACAGAGAGGCTCGGTATTACCCACCGTCATGGCGTGATGGGAATCGTTGTGTTCTATAGGCTCAAGGGGCTGCTACTGATACTCCTATATACGCAAATGCGAATTCCGGATCAAGGGGGTCTTATCTACGCTGCTTCTATCCAAGGCTGCAAGAATAGAGCATGAACGATGGGTGAACGTCTAATAAAACCACATCCCCGATGGCTTCTCCACCCAACATGGCGATATGGCTTGTGGCGCTCCAAGTCTGCTTTATTCTCCGCATCCGACCGATACTACTGAGTTCCCCCCCTGAGCGAGATCGGAGCTCTCATGGCATTTGCATTTGGCCTTGCTAATGGTTTACATTCCAGTGTTGAATCATGTTATTCTACATCTAGCGGTCGATGCTTCCCAAGCCGTACTCTAGCCATATCAAAATGCTCAATTAATGTACTCTTCTCAAATCTCTTCGCTTCTTCATAAAGCCGAAACTAAAATGTAGTATAGACCAAGCCGTTCTTTATCGCCCCATTGGGGAGTGACTATTCAGCACCCCCAAGTTTGCTATCCAGCAACCCGTTCTCAAATTTAAAGCCAATAAAACGCGCCAGATACTACTCAAGTAGAGCAACATGGCTATAGTAGCAGATACCAGAAGAAAGTAGCGATACCAGCAGAAAGTAGTAGCAGTTGCAGATAATGTTCCGTCACTTGAACTCCACACGATTGTTCGGGTGTTGAATAACCATGCCCCTACTGTAGATCTTGAAGATGCTCATGTTCAATAGACTCGTGCAATCACCGAGCCGAGGCGGCCCTCTGACGGTTGGCCTCGTCGAGTTTTGCAATCCATTCGTCAAGGGGGAGGTCGAAAGACGGCAGACCCGACGAGCTGGCGTTTGTAGACTTGCTTGATCGAGTTGTTTCTGTCGCATCGGCATGCCAAGAGCTGGTGTCCTGTGCGGCAATTGAGTGATAGTCCTGCGCGATGCATTCGCCCAGCTCCATGTCTGGAGGGCACCGTGTCTCCAAGGGGGCGGCTACTCCAAGAGCGCTCAGTAGCGATGTTTCGTATAGATGCTCGAGTCGTTGGATGCCGTCGTTTGGCTTCAGGAAGCGCGTAACAATAGGCCTGGAGACGTGCCATTCTTTCCAAATGGTTCTCACGGCTCCGAGACGGCCTAGGAGAGTCATGTACGATTCGTACATTTCGTATGCCCGGTCTGTAGGGACTTGACTCTGTTCGCCGAGATAGAATAGGGGAAGCGAGCGCAAAGAATCGCTTGAGAGCGTGTGATTTTCATCAATGCCAGTGAGCAGCTGTAAGAGCAGTTGTCGATCGTGAACGGCGTATAGGCCGCCTTCCCCTGAATGTCCCAGATGCTGGGCGAATGTCGTGAGAGTTTCGGCTACGTCGTTTGATGATGCCGTATGATGCTCCCATGTGCGGTTCACAAAACCTCTATGCAGCCATTCAGATGTCGCTCCAGCAAGTCCCGCTGCTGCAGAAAGTCGAAGTGCCAGTCCGGTCAAAGTAGGTGGAATAACGGCGCCGTGAGATGACAGTCTTGCAGCCAGATTCCCGATGAAACCCAATATTTCTAGATGGACAACAGCTTTTTCTGGATGCTCATCCAAGACGTTTAAACAGGCGTTGCGTATTTCCTGAGCCACGTTTGGTGTCTTCTTTGAATCATCCTTGACTCCTTTTGTCTTGGGGAAATAGACGTTGGCTGCCTCTCCCGAACTCAGAGCATGAAACACCAGCCGGCGGGTACCAGTGATGGACGTTGAGCTCTGTAGAGCAGATGCCAACTCAGACGGCGATAGTGGCTGCTCGCTTCGATTCGTTATCGACCGCTTGAGGCTCTTGTACCGTAGCAACATCCACTCTAGAAGGACTTGGTCATCTTGCAACGCATGGGGAGGGATTCCATTCTCTCTGCAGAGCGCCTCAAGAAACCTAGGGTCTTGTCTCGAAGCAAGCCTATTGAGAGTCGGTGGTGCTTCTGAGCTTGTCGTGCTCATGTCAATTTGGTTGACGGTTCCTGGTGGGCAGCGAAGAGCTGCCGATAGAATGTCATGTGAGTTGAGTCTCCAGATATTTGCCGGGTTCGACAAAATATCGTCAGCCCTCCTCCGCGACTCGTCGATTTGGTCTCGCAGCTGCTTCAACTGATGCTGGACATTGAGTCTCTTCGGGTTCACGTCCCATTTCCTCTCCAGACGCTCCTCATCAGCCTCGTCTGCCGGGCGGACAAAGCGGCTTCCGTCGGCGTCGAGGTCCAGCAATAGATCCGGCATCTCAAAGAAGTCATCCCGAACGGGGATTGCTTCGGGAGACTTTGGCGGCCGCTTGTTGGATATTGTGTAATAGACCTCGTTGTTCTTGTCGAGTCTCCGCACGAAGGCCCTGCAACGCTTCTGATTACGCGCCACAGACTGATGAGCCGAGCTTGTAAGTCGAAGCGTCCAGGGCCATCTTGAGCGTATCATGTTGGGCGAGGTTTCAATGGGGGCTGGTGCTCCATAGGCCTTGGATTTTCCAACTTTTTCTTCCTCCTTTGGGTGGTTTGAGATGAGAACAGATTATGGTAGCATCGCTCAGTCGATGGAAAGGCTACATGGCATGTACTGCTCACGCGAGCCAAACTACAGCGGCTTGCGAGGTACCTATTTTACCCCAGATTCCGCTAATGTTCAGCGGATAATACCCACTGGATCGCCCACTAACGAACTCGCTGTGCTCAGTCAGTGCTGAATTGCTGCCACTTTGCTAGCTGCCGGAAGCGCAGCCACGTAAATCCGAACCTTGGCCCATTCAAACCTTCGAGACCAAGGCGCCCAAAAAGGTTTGTTCAAACAAAACTGTATCTTCGTTGTCGCGGAAACCATCGCTTTCATCGAGACTATATCTTTGCGACGACTGCCTCCAGGAATACTCCAATTCCATCACCAAACAAACGTCAAGACAAACAACAAGAAAAGTCGCATCACCACCCAGAAATGGCGCCACCAGCGAAGAAGAGACGTACCAGGGGCAACGTTGCTGCTGCTGCTGCTGCTGCCGCCGCGGCAGCGGAGCAAGCACAAGAGGAATCAAGGGTCGAAGAATCAAAGGCCGAGGAGCCAAAGGTTGAAGAATCAAATACCGAAGAACCAAACCCTAAAGTATCGCAGCCTGTCGAAGCAGCTCCCGAACCGACCGTGGAGGCAAAAGAAGAGCCAGATGCTGCGGCTAAAGCGCAAGACCGCATGGCTCGATTCAAAGCTCTCCAGGCCCGCGCCAAGAAATCGTCAGAAACCAACTTCAAGGAGGCAACTCTGGAATCACAGCGCCTCTCTACAAATCCCAGCGAGCTCACGGCCCTGCATCGGAGACACGCAATTGCGTCCCACAAACTGCTCAAGGCAGACACTGAAGAGGCTGGCGAAGACTTTGAGCGCAAGCGGGCGTGGGACTGGACAGTGGACGAGAGCGAAAAATGGGACAAGCGCATGAAGAAGAAGGGAGCGCACCGCGACAACAACGCCTTTCAAGATTACCATCAAGAAGCCAACAAATCCTACAAGAGGCAGCTGCGCAACGTCAATACCGACCTTGAGAAATACGAGAAACAGAAGATGGCTGCCATCGAAAAGGCGGCGGCATCTGGTGGCCTGGACATTGTCGAGACGGAGGATGGCGAGCTCATTGCTGTGGATAAAGATGGCACGTTCTACTCGACAGCCGACTCGACGTCTTTTACACAAAACAAGCCCGATAAAGAAGCTATTGATCGGTTGGTCAAGGATCTTCAACGCGCAGAAGACATCCGCCTCAAGAAGAGAAAGGAACGGATGGCGCAGAATGGCGAAGACGGAGACGTCACATACATTAACGAAAAGAACAAGCAGTTCAACCAGAAGCTGTCACGCTTCTATAATAAATACACGGCGGAGATTAGAGACAGTTTTGAGCGTGGAACGATGATCTGAGACGCTAGCTGGGGGAATATGGACATTATTATTGAGTTTATGAGGCGCTGATTGGGGATACGGACTCTAGGGTTGAAATTGCATGAGGGGGGTTTTCCCTCTCTCCTGTTTCGGAATTATTCTGCACATATAGACGCACAGAATTTTACTTTTAATGATACATGAACTTTTTGGTTTACAGCATTGACTTCCTCCAGCCCTTTGACGCAAGCTCCTCAATCTGCTCAGGCTCCACGGGGCCCTTTGTTGTCTCATCCGCAAGCGCCTCAACTACGGCCTCGGCAACTGTATCAACCTGAAGTGGTTTGGTTCCAGCCGCGCCCATGAAGCCCTTGAGGACGTTGCCCGTTAACGTGTTGAACAAGGCCCCGGCGCCGGTCGCCGCAGCGAGACCCATTGTGATCTTGCGTGAGCTATCGTACATGAAGGGTGGCCGCATAAAGACGCCGCGCATCCGAGGGAAATTGGTGGCAATGGAGCTCTCGGCCTCTCTCTTGGTAGAAATGTACCGATGAGGCAGAACCGGCGCTCCAGCTGCGGCTGAGATGAAGCAGAAGGCGCTGGCGTTCTCGGCGGCGGCATGCTTGGCAAGGGAGATGGCGCTATCACGGTTCATGACTTCGTAGGACATCTGGTCCTTGGGGTTGGGAGGCTTGATGGTCTCGCCTGGCTGGCTATGTATGGGGTCAACTCCTCGATTTCGTGACGAGGCAAACGCCTTTTGAAGCCCTGAGATGGGGGATTCTCGGCCGGAAATGACGCCCTTGTAATCCGCCTCCAAGAGGATCCCCATGCTGTGAACGACATAATCGGAGCCCTTGAGCAACGGCGCATACGTTGAAGGCTCGAGGATGTTGGCTCGCTCCCATGAGACTTTATGGGCCCATGGAGGGGGCGTGGCGCTTGATGTGACGGAATCCCATCGGGGCTCTCCGGAGCGACTTTTTCCATACATGTGAGCAATCGAGTTCATGAAGGGCGGCTTTTTGGAAGATACTTGTTGCTCATGATGAAATCAATTAAATAAATGGCATCGCATGTGAATTGCTTACCTGACTGATGTCACATCCCAGCCCCGAGCTACAGCATATTTGCAGATTCGGGACCCCAAGAAGCCGTTGCCTCCACAGACGATGAGCTTCTTGGCCGCCGCTGCCATGGCCGGAACAAAATAGAATGAAAATGTGGATTATAACGAGATGGTGACTTATAGAGAGAGCGGGTTACGATGGGTAGCTGCGTTGAAAAGTAAGATTGACGATTAATTGGTAATGCGAGTTGGAATTCGAGAGGATGCGAGCTCCAAGGTGGCATCAGGCCATGAGGAAGTCGATGAAATCATGCACCTAGCTAAGCAAGAGCTTATTAGTGCATACAAGGCTGGACAGCTCTAACCACTGAAGCTTGGCCAATACGCGACCCTGATTGGTTACTAAATAGCGGATCCCGATGACATAACTGCAAGGCTGACAAGTGCCGTGTATTTCTCGACTTTGGCTCTTTCTATTTTTTTTCCCAACCATCGACGCGACTCAGCTCTGGCTGCGAGGCTCGACAGTTTACAAACAGCATGGCGCCGTCGAATCAATTCGGAAAGCGCGTCAAGCTGACGCAGATCCGACGACCGTTTGTCGTTGGCAGCACGGCGCTTCCCTTTTCAGATGCGAATCCACGACCGCCCGGGGCGCCTGACAACCACACGCACTCATGGCAGGTTTTTGTACGGGGCATGGAGGATACAGACATCACGTATTGGCTGCGACGTGTACAGTTTAAGCTACACGAGTCTATTCCAAACTACGTGCGGAGTAAGCGTCACATCCACCCTCTGGCGTGGTAGTGGTCTCCCCGAGCTGTGTGCATGCTAACGGTTGAGCAGTGGTCGAAGGAGAGCCCGGCAAGCCGTTCGTCGTCAACGAAACAGGATGGGGAGAGTTTGACATTACGATCAAGCTGTACTACGTCAATGACTCGGGAGAGAAGCCGCAGACGCTATATCATTATCTGCGCCTCCACCCCTACGGTAGGACCGAGGAAGAGAAGCAGTCCATGCTGGCGTCAAACGGCGAGGTCCGGGCCTGGAGCTATGAAGAGCAGTTGTTCAACGAGCCCTACGAAGCATTCTACCAGATCCTCACCTCTGGCGCCGTGCCCAAGGGGTGGAAGCCGGCCGGCGGAAGTGGCAAGGGCAAGGGAAAGAACCGCGCGCCGCCGCCACTCCCCGCGCCGGACAGTGGAGATGTTTGGGAACGAACGGCCATGATTCCAAACACCAACCGGCCCGGCCAGCCGTTTAGTCGGGAGACGGAGGCCGCTGAGATTAAGAAGCTCTCGGACGCGCAGCAAAAGACGGACCAGATGGCCAAGCAGCTCCTCACCGAGCTGAAGAAGAAGGAAGAGCAGCTGGCTCAACTCAAGGCCGAGAACGCGGCAGCAGTGGCGAAGACTTCATAGAAAGGAGGAACGCCATCGATGCAGCGGCCTCATCGGAAAAAGAAGCGCCCCCGCCGAGATTCGTGATTCGGGTCCCGACGACCGAAATCCAAGAGCAAGTCCGTGGATCATCAGCAAAAGCTCTCATCATGCACTATGCATCTCCTGGATCAGAACCCCGCCCTTGTTTGGCACCGGGTTGGAAAAAGCGTGGCTGCTACCGGTGTTTCAAGCAGGATGCCATCACCAGAAAGCGTGCTCTCCCTCTTGGTTTCGTTGGTCCATGGGCTGCCAGCGCATCGGGCCACTTTTTTTTTCGCACTTTGTATTTTTGGAGTCTTTTTGAAAGCAGCAAAAGCAGGATCTTGGTGGCGAGCAACGTTTGCCGCAGGCCGCAGCGGACGGCCGCATGAATGAGGGGGAGGGGACGAGAGCCAAGAGCAATGATTCGGACGCCATGGTCAGCCCGAATCCCTGCCGTATCTGACTGAGCTTTGGCACCACTGCCACTTGCTGAGATTATGGGCTGCGGTCATGGTCGCAGAAGAAGATGGGCTGTTGGGGCTTATTACAAGACATGTGCGGAGTGCTGGAGAGCGCATACGAATCTACTTGACCCCTCGATCCAAAATCTACATACTTATCTAGGTACGAAGGGTTGGGGACGAGGAGAGGGGAGTCAGGGGTAGGGGGGGGGGTATATGGAAGAAGAGTGCAATGGAAATGAGGCACTACGGAGGACTTGTCGATGCTACCGCTTAGCTGCATTGGCCTCGGCGTCCATCTCTCGACGGTAGCCGCTGGACCAAGGGAGAAGGGAGGAAAAGCATTGACTGGTTGGACGATTGCGATGACACATGCTTCCCCACTGCTTGGGAGACGTGCCCTTGTTTGTGGTAGCTGCATAAACTTAGGGTAACAGAGACTCCATATATATGAGAGATATAAATGCTTGCCGCAGCAGTATTAGCACAGCGTACCAAGCAGGCAAGTAGCAATAGCCAGCCCGAGTAAAAAAAAACAAGGCAGAAATGAAATAAAACATTACGTTACCATAACAGCAGGTGGTATCACTGCTATGAACGAATTTCCCCCCCCCCCCCTTGATGTTCTTGTACATGTATCTCGTCGACGGTCGTATTCTAGCATCTCATTGGCAATGTTGAGATAACCCAAGCGGGATGCTAGCAAGCTCCATGGACAAGCTCGCAACCGGGTCAAGACTTGCGCACACCCTCTTTGACGCCCGAGTCCGATCATGTGAACCTAAAATATCGTCCCCTACATATGTAAAAATACGCAACAGCCGAGAATTGCGGTGGAAAAAAAAAGAGAGAGCCTGACACAGACATCGCCATCGACTTACACTGGCGTGACAAGGCGAAAAGCACATCATTCGGCAGAAGCATACCTTGCATGCACATATATGCGAGTCATGACACGGTCCAGCGCTTACAGTAGCCTTTGCTGTAAATCATTCTCTGCAGATTGGAGTTGTGTCTGTCTTTTTCTGTATCTCGATCCCCGATTCCGTACCCCGATCCAAATATCCAATATAAGTACACGATAATAGTACACAATTCATATCGCAAGGTACTAATAATACAACGCCCCCCTTTTCTTTTCCTTCTCCCGGTGATATGAATCCCGAGGAGGCGAAAAGGGGGAGGCAGATGAAAAAGACATTTCTAGTAATACAATGCCTTGTGAACGCTCAACGCTCAAACAAAAAAACAGAAAGAAGAATCCAAATCATGAGCACATGCCGCGAAGGTGGTGTAAACACCATGCACATGAAAAGAAGCCCGCCCCGTCCCCCACATTGGCAATACATCCCGGCCCCAACATGCCAGCCTTTTGACGCATTAAAACAACACACGCCGGGGGTGGCCAATGCAAATGGGGGTTGGCGCGGCTAATGAAGCAAACGATGTGAAAAAAGAGAAAAGAAATAAAGAGAAAAAAAGAAAAAAAGAGGCACGCATCATCCATCGTACACGTCTGCTCACAGACGGCTCCATAAAAAAAGGGGGACGGCAGACCACTCAAGAAACATGGAAAGTAAACACTTCTGGACCCATTTGTCTTGTTCAAGTGCATATCCGGGTATCAAATCATGCAACCAAAAAAAAAACACCATCCCGACCCCGCCCGGTATTAAATCCTAGCCAATCTTTTTTGCTTCTGCTTTTTTGAATCCTGCCTGCCCTCTTTGTCCCGTGTGTACGTGATTTGTGATGCGTGCCCTGCATTCCCTGTGGCCCTTGCCTTCCATAAAACGCCGAGGTATCAGATACCCATGTTTGTGTACGTGCATGTATATATCTATACATAGTCATACTTTAGTGGTAGAAACAGCACAATGCCATCGAACAAAGGAAAAAAAACACAAAGGAAAAGAAATTCAGTCAAGTCCAGTCTGTACATCCGTAGCGCGGGGGACAGTTGGAACAGGCTTTGTAGGGAGCGAATAGTAGGGGGTTGGCAAGCCCATGTCTTCTCCATGCCCTCACTCAGCTCGGCTCCGGGCTGGTGGTTAATGGACTGGGGACTGAGGCGAGGGCGATGCCTCGTATGCCGGGGGCGGGGCGTCCTCGGACTCATCCCATTTGCCCCGTTGCTGGGACCGCTTCTCGTCATAGACGCGGCGTGCAATCTCGCTCGCCATTTTCATGACCCAGTCTTGATCGAGAAGATCAGGCGATGACTGAGCCTTGGCACCTGGTGTCTCCCGAGGACTGCCTTTTTCGGGAGTCGCCTTATGGCTGTTGGCCGTGGCGTCAGCCAGCATCTTCAAGTCCTTGAGGGCGGATGTGAGCTCCTCCAAAGTGAGTGAGTTCTCGCCCATGTCAGACATGAGCGTCTGTGGGTTGAAATGATCGGTGATGAATGGATCATCTGGCAGCTCATCTTCTTCGGGTATTGAGCTGTCGAATAAGGGCTCCGAGAGGGGAATGTTGACCGAGAGGGGAATGTTGACCGAGGTGGGTGTGTTGGATCCGGCTTCGGATTGGTTCTCCGGAGTGACAGCTTCCGACTTGGTCTTGCGCAGATTCACCACGCGGTTCTTCTTCTTGCGGCCCTGCCTTGATCGAACATTGTTGCCGACGCCCAAGCCCGTGGAGGCATTAACGCTGGAAACGAAGGAAGGCCGTGAAGATATCGAGCCGTGCAGGGTACTTCCTGTGTCGGAGAATGTATATGTGGTGCCTGTGACGCCGGCGTGTGAGTTTGTCCTCACACGATTGGGAGACGAAACCGACGGCGTGGCAGCATCATTGCGGTCGGCGCAGCCTGACCAAGCTCGGAATACCACGTCCCGTATGCCGGGTGTAAACAGAGAAAGGGTCCGATGGGAATCGGTTAGCGCGGCGAGACGCAGGAGATTCTTTTGGGAGAAGAGCGACTGTGTCTCGCCTCCGCCATTCAAAGAGATTTCCGAGATGGCGCTTGGGTCCAGCGGGTTGCCATTGGCATCAACAGGGTCCAGAGGTGGGCTTGACAGCGGGTTCACCCCCTCCTCGTCCGTCTCCTCTTTCGGGGTTTCCACGCCCTTATTGGCCTGATCGGGACACCACAACTGGAGAGACAAGCGATGGATAATCGCTGGGAGCTCGTCCATCATCAAGTTTCGCAATTGCTGCTCAATGGTCCGCTGCAGATAGTCCCGCACGAATTGGATCGAATCAAAGGTCGAAGAGACCGTGAGAGACTCGAGTGGGTCATTGCGAAACACCAGGGTCAGTCCCTTTTGTTTCGAGAAGACTAGGATAATAAAGGCCGACAGCTTGATATCGGACAGGGTAATTGAGAGGGGGATCGTCAGGCCCGAGGCTGCGGCCAGTGGCTGTGGAGAGGTGAATTCTGGTTTGGAGAAGAGATAGGTATTGAGTGGATTGGCCTATGGATCGTGTTAGCCACCCAATTGCTCAGGGTATGCAAAGCTGCCCCAACCCCCCGCCGCACCAGCGAAAAAGAGATGAATGTGAAATCTGATTTGAAAAGCAGCCAATTCATGCAAGAGGACAAATATCATGTATGAGCAGCATTGCGAACCGCGAGCAAGGCCAGACCCAGTTCCAGAGTGAAGGCTCGCAGCGGTCGGTTTTTTGTGTGCAGTGCGCAAAGAGCTAAGCGATTGACGGTAATGCCGGTAATGACGAGGTGCATCCCGACAACGCGATACTTTAGAGCTCACTGCCCAGCCAGCCAGACACTTATCCAGCTCATTGCCACAGTCTTTTCGAATTGACTGCCGCCCTTGCCAGCAGTAACCGAAAATGCGCAGCGCGATTCGGAGGCGTTGTTGTGGTGGCGCGATTCATGGGTGCTTCGGGCATTATCGGGTTTCCGGCGCGGCGCAAGGGAGCTCCATGACGAAAAAAGGGAAAAAAAAAATTTCGGGTATGGAGCCGGAGAGGTCTCCCAAAGCTGCTAAACGTACCTGAACCCGCGTCTTGAGCGTCAAATAGGCGTCTCCAGAGTAGGTCATTTTGAAAATGCCTCGAAATCTATCCTCTGCAAGGTCTCCAATTTCCAGGATTTCCAGGTCGGGCGGGACGGTGCCCAAGTTGAATTCGCTGACGAGGATGTCATCGACGATGATGGGGGGTTTGGGCGATTTGTTCAGGGCCTTTGTGAGCAGGTCTCGGGCACGCGAGTAGAACTCGGCATCGGCCGTCAAAGGCGACCAGTTGAAGTTGAAGGCCATGTTGAAATGGCAGTCGTTATCTCGAGACCATGTGCAGGGCGCTGGCCGTCATGGGCCGAGAGGCACAGCAGCGTTTTCCTTCTGTGGGTGGGGGATCGATCGTGGGAAGACGCTTGGGGCTTGGGAGCAGGGATTTGTCTGCAGTGGTAGCGATGCGGTTCGATGGAAGAAGCGAGGACAGCTGACGGATGGAAGCTCTGGAAGATAGGCTGCAAAAAAAAAAGATGAAGATGCAAGAGTCTGAGCAAAAGGTAACGCGGAGGTGGGAGGAGCAAGGTCGTGGAGATGACGCTATTAAGAGTTGGAAGAGCTGAGGCCCAAGATCCGGACAAGCTGCGTAGCGAAGCACAGCACATAAGTGGGCGCCAGAAATTTTTCACCACCAGCTAGGAGCTCGGTATGGCGCGGACGCACGGATGGTGCGGTAGGCGCATCAGGCCGCTGAAACAACCCGCCAGACCGTCGACCGGTGGGGCGCTTCAGGCGGGCTCGTCCGCGGGCTCTGCCTGTACGTCCACCGTCTTGCGTCGATGCCGTGCGGGCGGCACTGTGCAGAACATGTCGCGGGCGGGCTTCGCATCTGCCCACTCTGGCAGCACAAGATGCAATGGAACGCCATGGCCATCAGCAACGGCTGCATGCTTACCGGTGCTCGCACATGTACAGTATCGATATGCAGGCCAAAGTGTATGCAGTCCAGTCCCAGGACGAACATGCGGCAATGTTAGCCGGATCGGATGGCGCATGTCTCCTGATCGCGACAACTTGCTTTTGGCTTCAACTCATATAATCAGCTGACGGCCAAGCCTATCGATCGGCTGCCCGGAATGCATGTACGAGTATTGCCAACAGCTCCCCCCTTCTCGCGTCCACGCCCAGTGCGCGAACGGATACATCAAATGTAGCCAAGATAGATCTGCATCTGCAACAACTGCCAAATCACGGCGCATAGGAGGGGGCGATGATCGAAACCCGGGTGGCAAGAATTGAGTGCCTCCTTGCAGCTACCGAGACAGGAAGCTACGTGGACGATGCGAGGAGACGCGTAGAATGTCTTTTTCCGCACCAGCCCTTTGGTCCAGAAACCAATCAATGCCAATGTTTCCATCAAAGACGCGTTTTTTTTGGAGTTTCGCAAGCTGCATAAGGAGACGAAACGAGCTAATATTAGCATTGCTGCTTAGTGTCGGCTAAGTTGTCCCAACTCGGCATTAGAGGAGGACCAGCCGGGAGATACAGGTAGAGGTCGGAGCAGGACGCATGGCACTTTTCGGGACGAGAATGATGCGCAATCCCCGATGCTCGCACTGTCCAAACCGTACCTGTACGATATTCCGCAAAGGGTCGAGTTGCATCAGGAGGAGAAGGGTACTGGCGGGATTGGCCCAATTTGGCAATCCATCATCTCAACAAGAACTATCCGGGGCCTGGGTATCTGTAGGTATACCCAAGTATCGATGGATGTAATAGACACTAGGTACCTGGCAACAACATGTCCAGATCTTGAACGAATGGTACCCCCCCAAAGGTACCGGTCCTTAGATTTGGAAAAGAAAATCCGAATC
>MDJU01000635.1:0-18491 GCA_001721665.1 Trichoderma pleuroti
ACGGAAGACTGACGGGACAGCAGCGGCAGACGAGATATATATATATATATATATATATATATGAATACTGGTATCAGTGTACACCACCAGAGGGCCGCAAGAGCTGCGATAATCAACTACGCAAGACTAACCCAAGGTAGGTAATCCCATTCATGCTTCGTTACACTCGTCTACTCCGCACAGGAACGCTCAAGAGTTGCCAGGGTGTTTGGCGACTAGTCCCCCCCCCCCCAAAGGAAGAGAAGACGTCTCAAAGGTAAAGAAGATGGAGAAGGCCAATAGAAGCCACTAACGATGCGGAGCATAATTTGGGCAGGTCAAGTTGGATGGAGGCCCGACCACGGGAGGGCCAGGAACTGAGTGCATGGGCTGGTGGCACAGCAGAAGAGCTCGCTGACTGACGTCTCGATGGGGGAGTGTGTCCTGCATCTCGACGTTATTTTGATGCCGCATGCGGGGGGTCCAGGGCATCTTTGAGCGCATGTGGCTGGCCCCCTAATGACATCACAGGGACCGTAAATCCGGGGCAAGGGGTGCCGTTTACTATCTTGAGCGTATGCGGCAGTATCCGTACGGGGTAGTAGATTGCTGTGTTCCTAGGTAGATAGGTAGTAGCCTATAGTACCTAGTACCAAGGTGCTTCCATGCCCAAGGGACATGTAGGTATGTTG
Organism: Trichoderma pleuroti; assembly: GCA_001721665.1. Lineage (NCBI taxonomy): Eukaryota > Fungi > Ascomycota > Sordariomycetes > Hypocreales > Hypocreaceae > Trichoderma > Trichoderma pleuroti. The sequence goes on from MDJU01000635.1 coordinate 672, forward strand.
CCCTTTTGCGTTGGCGATCCCAGATGCCGTCATCATGCTGTCTTGGCCGAAGCGCGCATGGTGCCAAGATGGGTTGAGAGGGGAGCCGAGAGCAAGGCAAAGGGTCTCCCGAGGCTACGAGTACGTGGGTGCCCGGTGATGCATCGCCTCCGAGTCATACATGCATGCATACATGTACACGGTCAGGCGCACACACTCATCGCTGGCACAACTGCACTACCAACGACTAGCACCTCTGTGCGCACAAAGCCAACCAGACCCGACAACGCTGAAGGAGCGCCGCTGTATGTAGCATCAGCCCACCATGTCCAGCATCGTGACGTGCGGTGGTAGGTAGCATTCGCGATCCGGGCACCATTCACAGGTCGAGGCAGCAGACGGCGAAGCGGTTCGTGTGGGAGGCGTGGGCAGGGAGGGGAGGCCGCACGGGCGTCGCCAGCATCCAACCGCCGCCGCCAGACCAGAAGCCCCCTATCAGCCTCTCTTTTGTGTAAGCAGTGCTTCAGCCCTGCCCAGCTGTGTAGGTTGTAAGCCACCAAGCTGCCTGGACATGGCGGCTGTGATTGGAAGACCGGGCTGTTGCATGTTTCTTTAGCAACAACCACCACCGTGCCCTCGGTTCTGCCGTTGCCCGGAAATAGTCCAGCGTCTGCAGCGGAGCCAAGGGGGGAAGATGCACGTCACTGGATGCGACTTCAGCTGCACTCTGCCAAGTCGGCACCAAAGAGGCCAGACCCAATATTCCGTCTGGCCAGTGAGCGGTTCTTTGCCCTGGGCTCTCGTCGTTGCGAGGGGTTTTGAGGGACTGCCCGAGCCTTTTGGACGCCACCACGAAGGGAGAGAGGGAGGGGGGGGGGGGGGGAAGACGTAGGAGTGCTTGGTATGCCGGTTGCCATCACGACGAATGTCCGTCTGGACCGAGTCCTTGCACCAGCACGGAGTACGGAGTACCTGGCATCAATATACGAGTATCCGTACCTACTTATACACATACACTCGCAGGGGTCGTCTGGTAATACTAGGTACTACTGCTCCGTACTATTGCCTCCAGCTGCTCGTGCTAGCGTCTGCCTTAGCACCTATTCCGATCCCAGTTGTCAGATTCGCAGCTCAGATCACAGGCTGGCCGCGCCACGCCACACGACACTATGCCGACGACCTGAGCGCATCACTGCCCTCCCTTGCCTCGCCTCGCTCCTACGCCGACGTCGCCCGTCCGTCTGGTATATCTCACGTCCATCTCCCTACACACGCGCGCGCCTGTGCCTGTAACTCGTGCTCAAGGTCTGCGGCGTAATAAGTCAATGAATGGCAGTCATAATAAGCTGGCCATAGCGGGCGGCCTCGATCCGTCCAGTCGTTAAACTCTAAATCTACATACCATCGACGAGCCGCTTCTCTTCTCCCCCTTTCTCACCCTCGACCCGAACCAACATCTCCTGCGAAATCTCTGTCGACTTTCCTCCTTTGCCAACCAAATACGAAATCTAATTTCCACGCAAGGATAACGCCGCTGCTCCAGCTCTCCACTCTTGGCCGTTTAATTCAACATCGGCACCCGGGCCAAGAGAAAAAGGGAGAAAAAAAAGCCAACCAAGGGGAAGCGTACCTAACAGACATTATTCGCAAGTTACCTACCTAGGACCTGAAGGACACTACGGCCGGCTGGGCTACATCGAAACCTCCGACCTAGGGCGATATCGCCTTTTCCGTGTCTCACCGTTCGACTCTCCCTTCGACTGCTATACCCAATCTACTCACTCGCATGCCTCGCGACCGCTGGCCCGGCCTCCGTGCTCCCTGAGACGTCCCGCCACAGCGCCATCACACCCCCCGACTCAGTGCCTTGCAGCCCTTGCAGCAGGGCCTGCAGGACGGGCCCGCGACCGTCCCAATCATGAAGGCGCAGACCTTCTTGCAGCTGCCACCCCAGCTTGTCGAGGACTCGGCCTCCAATAACGGCTCCTCCGTTGCCGGCGACTGCTTCGACGACGACTTCCTTTCTGATGCCGGCAGAGAATCGCCCTCCAATGCCGACTCGCTGGCCGAGGACTCGGACGATGAGGCTGTCGCAGTCAGCTCGGCGGACATGGCCCGGCTGCGGGCCATGAGCTATGACCGCTCGCGCGACCGTAGATGCGACTGCGATAACAACGACGACCATCAACACAACACCAACGACGGCGGCGACCACGGCCGGACTCGACCGCGACCCAGACAGCATCCCCAACTCCGCATCCAAGGCGTTGATCTCGCGCTGGATATGGGCGGCGACAACGGCGGCGGCGGCGGCGGCGCGTACCAACCGCTGGTCAGTATCCTGCCGCGAGGCACAAAGCCCGTCAGGCTGGTGGGCGAGGGCGCCGCCAACGCCGTCTTCGAGATCAAATTACCCCCAGGCAGTCGCGTCGGTGCGCAGTTTCAAGGTACGTTGGGCCGGAATTCGCACAACCTACCAATTACCCTGATGGCGATGGAACCCCACAGCCCTGCAGTGTCAAGGCATCGAGACGCCTCGTTCCGTCCACGCTAAGAATGCGGTTACACAAGCCCAATGCACAACTGCTGTTTGCTAACTCGTGCCCTCTTCTCTCATAGGCAAGCTCCTGAGGGTGGCCAAAGCACCATCTCTTGGCCGCGCTCCAACTTCCTCCGACTACTATCTCCGCCAACAGGAGTTCTTTGTCCGTGAGATTCAGCCGCACCTAGGCGAGCATGCCGTGTCCCAGGAGCTGGTGGTACTGCACAAGTCCGGCATTGTGGATGACCTCAACGCCATGCTTCGGGACATGAACCACCAACGCAAGTCCAAGTTTCAAGGCTCCTCCATTGGCCACGCATCTTGGGGCTTTCTTGTGGAGGACATGCGGCCCAATGGTGAGTGCCCTTTTGTCACATGCTTACGTCCAAGTTTGCCATGATGCGGCTCTTTCAACCTTCTTGAGACTACGTACTAACAAGGCAATCAAAGGCGACGATGGCTCCATCCTTATCGAGTTCAAACCCAAATGGCTGCTGCAGTCACCCAGCGCCCCCAAAGGTGCCATCAGATGCAGGCAGTGTGCGCTGGAGCTTCGCAACTATCTGAAAACGCCCGGCTCGAAACCGCCTCGCCCTGAAAGGCGGCCCTGCCCGATTGCGCTTGCAAATCCCGACTGTCCTGAGCAAGTCGCGTCGCCTTTCCGAATAGCTCCGCAACTCTCTGCCCTGCAGGATGACGCACGCGTCCAGGCCATTCTCGACAAAATCATCCACCACAAGGCAATCCAGAAGCTGAGGGAATGCCAAAAGAGCCTCGATCACGTGGGGCCTCTGCTACCTCCTACCAACTTGGACTTTGTCGTCGCCATGACGTTGCGCGACTGTACGTGCTTTGCACTTGTTCCATCAAACGACGACGAGGAAATCAAGCTTCGTTTTGGTGACTTTGACTTTAAAGACCCCGAAAAGAAGTTCAACCACTGGCGCGGAACGGAGCAAGACCTCATTGAAGGTGGCTTCTATACCGCCGACTGGGTTGTTTGCGGCGACTCATACTACCATCCGCCGTCACTGTGCTCGCTGGAGTGGTCGGGCAAGCCTCGGACGGGAGATGCAGTCATTCTTCTCATGGAAGACAATACTACAAAACATCATAAACACTCGAGCCACCAAAATAATGGCTTTCCTTCTTCTGCGAAGACGGGGAAAACGGTATACAGGCATACAGCGGATCTTGCGGCGCTACACAAGGGCCTGGAGCCCTTTAAACGAGAGATGGGAGGCGCACAATCGGATTCGATTTATAACAACCCCCTGAGGTGCGATCCTAGACGAGGATAAAGAATCCGGCACTATGGAATTATAATCGGTCTTGGTCTTTGTTTTTTGTTTTTTTTTTGGCGGGCGAACCACTTTTTACCTTTTTTTCCCCTTTTATTCTTCTTCTTCCTCTTTCTCTTCTCTTTGTCTCGTGTCCAGAATCGGCATTGGAACTTTCTAAAAAGGGGGCGTCAAAAGGCTACAAAGGTAGGAGGAAATGCATACTAGCGGACGCAGCGAAATGGGTTCATGGGAAGCGCTAGGATAAAGCTGCATGGAATACAGAACGGCGGCACTTTTTTTGGGCTTTACTGGGTTTTACAAAATACCATTATTCTCCGTATATATTTTCCTTTAGTTGTATTTTGCGATAGATTAGATGGGCTTCGAATTCTTTTTTCAATGAAATTGCCTAAAAGGTCTATATATAGCTACCTATTGAGCAACCCGGCGATTGCGTAGATTTCAAGTGATGGAAGAGGAACTTGGCCCTTTTATTTACTCCTACAGGTACTTACCTAGGTAGTTTCTGTTACCATTGCCTCTCTCTGCTGTTATAGCTATATTTCTCTAGTATTTGGTACTATAGCTATTCCTCTAGGATCTAGGTAGTAATTTACACTACATAGCTTTGGATTGGCAAACTTGGAATGCTGAATGCCACTCCCATGAATTTAATGCCCCGTAATAACGCCTTTAAAATGACCAGTAAACACCACGACTAAATATCAGATATCGTAAAACTCAATAAACTTCCCGAAGCAAGGCCCGCCACCAGGCACAGGCCCATGAATCCACCGGTAGCCTCTCGCTCATTGTCTTCAACCCACTCGCCCGAAGCAATCATGAAGCTCGATCCAACCCATCCGTTGGTCAAGCCAAAGACCAGCTGGACGACGAAGAGATAGAAGAAGTCGCTCGGGATGATGGCGCCGCGGCCGTTGATGTTGCAGAGCAGGTAGAGCGGGAGAAGCGCGATTCGGGCCACGGCCAGCGCGAAGAGCAAGGCCGGCCGGTGGGAAAGCGAAAAGGGCAGCATGGTGGCGATGCGGCCCAGGAGATCGCCAATGTTCCAGAAGAGGAAGCCGACGGGGATGAAGACGGCGGGCTGGAAGAGGATCCCGCCGTCCTTGTGCACGGAAAGGATCTTGACGGTGAAGACGGGGAAGAACATGGTGACGCCAAAGACGAGGGCCACGCCGAAAGCGAGCCAGCGGAGCTTCTTGAGGAGGTGCAGCAGGGAGACGACTTTGCGGGTGGCGCGCTCGGCCTCTTCGATGCTGGCCATGGAGGAGGCGAGGTGCTCTGTCAGACGGTCGGCTACCAGGCGGTTGTGCCGGCGGACCAGGGGGATGATGGCCACGAGGGTCACCAAGGAGATGACGACGGCGGCGAGGAAGTAGTAAAAGGCGGAGGACTGTCCGGCGCCCGATCCTGCGGCCGCGTTTTCTTTGCCTGGAGGGAAGAGGAGTACGGAGACGACCTGCGCGATGGACGGCAGAACGCCGGCCACGCCCTGGCCTACCATGAGAGCCTGCATATACTCGGATCGGCCAAAGCCAGCGGCGAAAGCAAACGCGCCGTTTTGCATCAAACCCGCGGCCCAAGAGGTACATGCCACCATGGCGAGCACAAAGCCCAGGTACTGGCGCGGCGAGGCATCGAGAAAGACGGCCGTGGAGCCCGTCAAAAGGCCGAAGATGACGGTGTTGATGACGAGGGCGAGGTTGATGCGGAAGGGGTACGAGGCGGAGTGCTGGATGTGGGAGAGGACGAGGGCGGAGACGAGGTTCGTGATGGTCGAGACGGTGAGGATGGTGGACTGGAAGTTTGCTTCTATCCAGGCGTCGCCGGCGAAGCGGGATGCAAAGTACGGGGCGCCGGCGAGGAACATGTTCCTGTTGAGAAAGAAGTTTATTAGCTTTAGTTTTTCTGGGTTTGTACATTTAGATTTGGAGGGAGACGGCGTCATTTGTGCGTACCAGGCCCAGAGCATGGCCATGCCCAGGAAGCAAAAGATGGCATATTCGATCCGCGAAAAGGGCACATCACTGCTGTCCTGGTCCAGGCCTCCTAGCAGCGCCGAATCTTCGTCTGAGGCTGCTGCGTGATCCTCCACGTCCGCTAATGACTGGTACTCTGGTCTCGAGGCCATCTTGTCTATCAGATTCCGCCGGCACCGAGCAGGAGCGTGTTTTGATTTGAGTGAGCCTTGGCGATGTCGGCCTCCTCTGGGGAGAGATTGTTATCGGAGCGTTTGGCGTTAATCTCTCGTGTCGAGTAGTTTTACGATTTCCGTTCCTTCGGGCCTCGGTGTGAGAGAACGAAAAGGGACTTTGGTGTATCCCTCACGCCTGTCTATCCAGGCATTGGCGGGTCGGTCGCGTGAGCAAGAGCAAGAGCAAGAGCACAACTCGTGACGTTGATGAAAGGAGCTGGAGGGTTTCGAGGCGTTGACGTCGGAAGCATGTAAGCTGGGCGGCCGCTAAAGACGGACTTGGTCAGGCGGAGTGTACCGCTGAGGCTACAGGGCGCTTTAGCGTCGATGCGGCCTGGGGTAGCAGGTGCCTGGGCATTACAAAGACGCCTGGCGTGTTTGGTGGGCTTTGTGAGGACTGCTTTCATCTTAAGAGGAAATACAGGCAGTTCTTTGTGCTTCTCCAGTGAGAACTTCGGTCTGTCAGTTCATGTAAGTGACAGGGATTCTGTTGCAAAAGCATCTATCCGGTTGTTTGGCACATGGTCAAGAAATGTCCTTCATCTGGAGCTCAAAGTGACAGCACATTGTCTAAAACATGTACGCCACCGTGGGACGAGGCGATCTTGTCATACGGCCGCTAGCTGCTTCATCAATACATGAAAGTTCCTAGTATAGCTAATATCGTCACACAATCTAGTAAGAATCTAATACACACTTGGAGAAATATTGGCAACATTCTTCTCATGATCGGCTCTGTATGGGTATAGGTGAAAGCGAATCGAAGAGCCTAGCTGGAAGCCTCCACGTGATGGATACCTGATGCAATGCATGATTGTCGTGCATGGTTGTCGCATGCAAAAATACAGGCCAATCTCTAATTCTCGTTGCAAAGATTCTGGGCAAGTGATACACAATAGCAATCTCAGAGATGGCAATACTGAGGGAAATGATATCAAATGAAATGGCCTGCTAACTAGGTACCATGTCTCGTTAAGCCGCCTGCCAATCTTCCAGACACGCAATATCGTAAAAGGTCAACAACATGTCGAACATGAACGTTGAATAAAAAAGAACAAATGTGAGTACACAACAGGTAGCGACATTCACCACGGCCGCCGTCCAAGATTCCATTACACGAATCAGACTCCCAAACGCCATACCTCGCGATCCCTCGTCAGAGATACCATGGTGTGTCTCTCGAGAAAACCCCCCTATCCGAGAACAATATCCACCTGGTCTCGTACTTGTGCATTCCAAGCCTTGAGCAGGATATGCCCAATGCCCCTCCTGTAGCAAACACTGCCAATTCTCTCAATCCACAGCACGTTTACAAAATCCAGTATGCCGTCTGCATCTTTGTTCTCTTCGAATTTCTCCGGTGTGAAGATAAAGGAGCCCTTGCGCTCTATTCCGGTGCTAATGGCAATGAACTCGAGCTTTTCGCCTCCGTCATGGTTGGACGTCTGGACGCCGATCCACGCGTCGTGGGCTCGAAATTCACCAATCCATTTACCAGACTTGCTGTAAATGTTTCCAATGGCGAGCTGAGGATTTGAATGATCCTTGGGCGCCATGGTATCGGCAAGGTTGACTTCAAAGAGCCCAGCAGCCGTTCTGAAAGACAGGAGCGGCCCCGGGAAAGTCTGTTCGGCGGTGGTTGGCGCGTGTTGTCCATCCTTTGGGGGGTCCACCACTGGCACAGGATACTTGAAAATGGTCTCACGGTCGCTGTCATGTTTGAAAGCCGACCCGCTCCTTGACCATCCTCGGGGCAACGGTGTCCCAGCGTTTTTGCGGGAGCGGAGATCTCGAAACCGCAGCCCAGTGTTGTTCACGGGAACTGTGGAAGCCCTGTCTGTGAGGCTCCAACTGATGGTGGGTTTTATCCTAAAAGTTTGCATTGATTGAAACCGTTTAGAGTTGGATCCTACCTTTGCCGGACTCGTCTCTTCGACGTAATCTGCCGCGGCTCTCCACAACACCAAGTCAACAGGAACACCGTCAAACCACCAGCCCATCCAAGACCATGACGGAAGAAAGGGGGCCCGCGGGGGTGCCCTCCGTCGTATTGATGCCTGTGGGCGCCAGAGCAGGGCGACGTCGAGGAACATGAGCGGCATGCCATACATGAAGCCGTCGGAAAATGTGCGCGAGAGCATGGAGGTGATGCCCGAGAATGCTCTCAAAGTGTCCTCAACGTGTGTCACCCTCCTGGCGCTATAGTCAGCTGCGATGCGAGCGTACTCATCCAGGTCAGGCCATGGAGGATGTCGATAGCCAAGAATGGCAGAAGAAAGGCGGTTGACACATTCATGCCGATTACTGCCTCGCAGCTTTGGTATGATATTCGAGGAGCTCTTCTGCCAAAGCTCGCAGTGGCATTCCCACGTCACGGCGTCTTGAAAGAAGAAAACGGTGCGGCGCGAATAGAGATGCTCTTGCAGAGTCCACCCGCGGGTGTTCCATTTCGATTGCCGCAGCAATTCGTTGTGATCCTTGGTGCTGCCACCAGCCTTTGAGTCGCGCTGGCGCTTTGGGCTGATGGGGAGAAGGCCGGTATAGAGGTCGCCATAAGCCGCGGCGATTGTGAGGTATGCATTCGCAAAAATGTAAGGCATGTGCCGGATGTGGTTGTCCTTGTCCACATCGTCGTCTTGGACAACGCATAGCTGATCGACCCACAGGTAGCGGAAGCCCAGTTTCCTTGCCAGGTACATGGCGTCGAGAATGGTCTCGGGAATGTCCACCTCTGGCAGCTCTGACTGAAAGGCTTCGATATTGGACTTGAGCAGCCGCACAACGGCGTTGGGGCTTCCTCGACGCGGGTTCAGCGGGCCCCAGACATAGCTCAAGGCGAGATAGCGATCCGTCGGCTTGGCCTTGACCAAGCATCGCTCAACAGAGTCGACAAAGTAGGCAGGGCGCCAGGTGGTTGTGTCAGCGTCATCGCCGCCGCAGTGGTGGTTATGCTGGCCATTGCACGTATCCAGCCACGATTTGATGCGCATCATGGGCGACGATTTGTCGGCGACGGATGAGCGCCTCCTCTCAGGGGGCGGCGGCTCATTCTTGGCTCTCTCTCGGTTGTCCCTGTTCTCCCTGCTCTCTCTATTCTCCCTATTCTCTTTGTTCTGCGCACGCACTTGGTTGAGGGAGCCCAGCAGACGGCCTGCGATGCTCAGGCGTCTCGCGGGTGCTGGTGCTGGTGCTGGCGCATGTCCATGATGCGGTTCTGGAGCAGAGGCAGGGGGAGGCGCATGAGATTGAGGACGGGCATGAGTGCGAGCGCGGGGAGGAGGAGGAGCTGGCGGTGGTGACTCGCTGCCGGACGAGGACCAGTCGCTCTCAGATTCAGGCTCGCCTCGCATTGTGTAATGGATGGTGTTTGACTAAGATTTGATGACGGCTGCGATTCCTCTAATTTTGAGTGTTTACAGGGACTGGTGGATGTGGATGAACTGCCCAGATGCTGAGGTGAGTTGAAGCGAGGCGGAACGGAATGTTAACAAAGCAACCTTGCGCCAGAGACGCAGGCCGTCATGGCCGTAGGATGGAGAAAGAAGGAGTGAGGCGAGATGACGTTGGGTAGTTGTTTGGACGACGATGCTGGGCGTAAGGCGCTAGAATATGGGATCATGGATGCCGTGCTACCAGGAGCAGCATCAATCAGGCTGGGCTGTGAGGCGACGCGTTGCTGCAGCACCAGACCTGATGATTAGCACCAGACCAGACTACTAAGGTAAGCTCCAAGGCCCTCGTACATACAGGCTGCATTGAGTTTGAGGAGCCCCTCCATGGATCCGTGAAATTGATTTGATCCGTCTTGTGCACCCATGACGTTGAGCGGTTATTGGCTAGCCTGCTTCAACTTGGGAGACTTACCCTATACGGCATGTGGAGGGTGTGAGGCGGATGGATTATGAACATTGTATGCTGCTTTTATTAGAACTTCGTCTTGTTTGTTTGTAGAGCACCTATTCACATGAAGCTGTCCACTGGTTTCATTTATAATCATCAATGTGTGTTTTTTTCGGGGTTGTTGGTGGCTTGATAACAGGGGCCAGGAACTCAAAATTAGCCGAGCCTCCGTCCAGGTCCAGGCACCAGGTGAGCATGTGCTTCGTATTCCAGCTGATCGAGCAACAGCATCAAACCTTGTTTCACGATGCACTGGGGAAAAAAAAAATTAAATAGAATTAAATGAATAAATAACTCCAAATCTTTAATATATCAATAAAGCGTAAAACACCCGCCATTTCCAACATCAAGATACAGCCAACACCCAAGGTAGACCATCAGGACAATCACATCCAATGTCTTACTCTTCTCCGCATTCTTCTTCAGCGCCGGCTAGCCTCGCTAGTGCTCAGCAGCGTGGGGAACAAAACACCTGCTGTGGGGCTTCCACGGCCATTGATTGATCCCTCCTCGACTTCAGTCTTCCATGTTGGCTTCATACTTGGACTCGTCCAACTCCAGACGACCAACGCATCAAACCGCCTCTTCACACCCTCATCCGATTTCCTCTTCCAGCGCTTCATTATCATAAGACACCAGCATTTAATGGGATGATCCAAAACACTCACCTCCGCTACGCTGTGTTTGCCTTTGTTGCTTCATAATGGCCACCCACTCTGCCCAGAAGCGTGTCAAAACAGGTAAGACTCAAGTTTGTGGTCTTACTCTCGTTACACCCCCTTTCTAACACCATGGCACAGGATGGTATGGAATTTCACCCCAGCAGACCAAACGGCAGAATCACTTGCTGGCCCGTGTATATCGATCGCCCTCACTGACTGACTGGTTAAACCGGGGGCAGCCTAACATGCAGAAAACGTCACGTCAAATGTATGTAGGCTAATGCGGGACAGCCCCAACACCATTATCAGCCATGGCGATCCTTCTACTCTCTCTTGGCTATTGGGCTTGTCATCTTTTCTCCCCCCTTTGCTAGCTTTTGTGCGATTCTCCATGTCTTAGACACTCCTAGGCTGACTCTACCAAAGGCGATGAACGCAGACCAGAGTGCAAGCGTTGCGAGATAGCTGGCCGGCCATGTTCCTTTCCTAGGGCAGCTAGCCCCGACAACTTTAATGAGGTTGCCTTGGTAGAAACTGAATATTTCGACTTTCCAGAGGATCACGTCTGGGTCAAGATTCCGTCTTCTTGTAAGTTTAACCGTCCTACACAGCTCGGGGATCTGGGCTGGGCTGGGCTGATGTGACCGCTCAAGTGCGATTTGCCCATCATGTACGACGGAAATCGCGTAGAATCAGCCGAGCTCTCAACAAACTAGAAGATGACGCAGCTTCATTTCTAATGAACCCATCCGGTGAGAGAGGTTTACTACGATCATTACTTGGTTCCCTGTACTTACATTGACCAGACGATGCACCAAGCTCCCCGAGACCAGCATCCCAGTTTTCTAGCCAGACAGAGCCGGAGCCTGGATTCCTCCACATATCCCTTCCACCCGTTTCGCATTTCCTTTTTGAAGATATTTCCGATAGCCAAACTACAGGCACTCCTATTGGAAGCCTGGCAGAAGCTCTAAACTCAACGCTGCCCATATATCTTCCACAGCTCCGAGGGCCTTTGAGAGAGGCAGAACAAGCGCGTATGCTGACTGTCTACACGGAGCACTTGAGCGGATGGGTAGGCTCATTTGCTACGATTTACGTTTGCAGCATGGTCATTAATACTTGATATAGTTGGCATTGAACGATCCAAGACACCACTTCTCAGCCTCCGTACCCCAGTTGGCCATGAAATGCCCCATGCTCCTTGACGCAATCTTTGCATTCTCGGCGCGATATTTGAGTCGTTCCGATCAAAATATCAGCCCTCTTGTGGCAGATGAATATCATTATAGTTGCGTTTGTCGGCTTATTGCCGCGTTAAAAGATATTGCGTGTGCGTCCGAGAGTGCGTTGGCGCTGTCGACGGTCATTCTACGAATGCATGAGATGCTGAGCGATCGCAATGCCGAGGTCGATCTGCAGCGTCATCTGAGAGGCTCTCTATCTCTTTTCAGTCATAATGCAAATAAATTTGGCCCAGGAAGCCTCAAGCACACTGCATTCTGGACATATGTCCGCCAGGAGATTTTGACCGCTCTTCGCGGCTGCTCCCCGACCAATATTGATACGTCGGATAGAACATATTACGTCGTTTTTGACGGAGATACGGACGATGATTGGACGAATAACATCATTTGGCTCACCGCACGAGTAATCAACCACTACTTTGATCCATCCGTTTCTACAACAGCCTTTGTCCATCAAGAGATGCTAGTCACTCTTGTCAATAACTGGCAGGAGAGGCTCCCTGACACCTTTAACCCGCTCTCCGTGGTTGTAGATGATCATCCCTTCCCGGCAATCACATACACATGCATTTGGCACAGTAAGTCCCTTTTCCTTTCTATCTAACCTCGATCCGGGATCTGCCATCTAACTCTTGAGCTCTCTGCTAGATGTGGCAATGCAATTCTTCCATCTTTGCAAAGTCATTTTCATCACTTCCCATCAATCTAGGGAAACGAACCCGGAGAGTGTGGATATTGTTGGTTTATACTTTTACACCATCCTTTCCACTACCCTTAACTGACATTCATTTCTAGGCAGACGCTGCCAAGCATACTATCCAGATCTGTGGAATCGTTCGTGGATTGTTTTTATATAAAGAGTGTCGATACCCCGGGGCACTGGTAAACGCTGCCGAAATACTGGCATATTGTGAGTAAAGTTGACGGGCCGCCTAATTTCGTTTACAGAATAATAAAGGCCGCCCCATGGCCTGCAAACAGACATCAGCTAACCGGACTAATAGGTGGCCGCACACTAAGAGATGAGAAATCCCAGTCGTACCTATTGGATCTGCTACATCGCATTGAAGTTGAGACGACATGGGATGTAACCCAAACAGTTGAGAAGCTAAAAGAGACATGGAGTGAGGTCCTCAGCTGACTGAGCGCTTATATCCTGTAAACGTGAGTTTTTTTTTGTATCTACTTATCAAAAACATTGAACAACATCTCTCTAACTTGGATACACGCAACAGAGATATCCCTGAATGCAGCTGGTTTCATTACATCAACACAAGTTTCGATTTCGGAGTCACAGCCCCGTAGTGCTGCTCCACCACTTTGACATTCTCAAGATCGGCCTTTGCACCAGCGACGGCAGTAACGGTTACAGTCTGCTCTTCCCCTGGGACAAGATCCAAGGCATTGTCGCTAAAGACGTAGCCATCTGCCACGTCTGGATCGAGAGTGTCAATCATCAGTTCTACACCTTTAGCCACACCATTCTTGACTGAAACAGCAAGCTCGAAAGATCCAGCTGAGCCATTGGTCTCTTTGTTCGTAATGGTAACCTCCGCAGCGGAAAAATCGAGATGTCTCAACGGCTGTGGGAAGTTGACATAGCGAGCCAGCACCTCTCCATCCTTGCTGAGCTTGGTGGCAGCAACTACTAACTCTTGCTTGACCTCCCATTCTTTTTCCTCAAACCTCACTTTTTGCAGTTCTGTTGAGCGATTTGGTGGCAGAGTCACTTCTTCAGATTTGGAAGCGAGTAATTTGCCATCCAAGACGGAATAAAAGGCCACCGTCATGGTTAGCTTGGCCTCGGAGGTGGTGCAGTTGCTAGCCCAAACATCCGCCGAAGTAACGCGCTCCACGTACACGCGAGTGAACTCATCGGCAGGGTGTTCTACAGTCGTCCTTGCGCACCCAACAATGATGGGCGCATAATCTCTTTTGGCAACAAAGTACGCCAGCTTGGGACGGAGGAATGCATCGGCCAGAGACCAGCTAGCGGCCGGGAAACAGTCGTTGAGCTGCCAGATCAGGCTGCCGGCGCACTCCTCCTGCCCGGGGCCCTTCCAGAGGCGCCGGAAAGGTCGTAGCGAGTAGTCGGTTGCCTCAGCCTGGTTGAGCTGAGTAGCATATACATATGCCGGAAGGGAGGCGAGTTCGTACTTTTGGTTGTCAATCAAGTACATTGACAGCGTGCGCTGATCTTCTGGTGCGCAGAACCAGTTGTCAAAAGTACGAGACTGGGGGTGTCTTTCAGCAGGATCTGTTATGAGCTGGCGGACGCTGTGAACGGACGGGGACGACTTCATGCCAAACTCGCTCACAAAGCGGCCGGTGAGTTTCTCGTAATCCTGGTACGGGTAGCGCGGCTGATCTGCCATCCACACCCTCCAAGAATGAATGTCGCCAACTGTCGGGTCATTGCTGTATGTGCCGCCCCAGGGAGAGGAGTTGTGGTAAGGGACGCGAGGGACGAGTTCGGCACAGATGTCGCGGAGCATCTTGTCGTAATACCAGCGCGCCGCCCAGTTCGTCTTGAGCCAGTTGTCTGGGTTCTTGTCGTTGATGTCGTATTCGAGATGGTGCAGCTCAGCAAACATGTGGTCCTCGTTGTTTCCGCACCATAGGACGATGGACGGGTGGTGTCGCAGTCGCTTGAGGTTGTAAATGGCTTCCTCACGGATGGTGTTGGTCATGAAGTCAGAGACGGGGTAGACGCCGCACCCGAGCTGAAAGTCATGCCAGATGAGGATCCCGAGCTCGTCGCAAATCTCATAAAACGAGTCGTCTTCGTAAAGGCCTCCTCCCCATACGCGGATCATGTTCTGGTTGCCATGGAGAGCCAGCTCGATCCACTGACGATAGCGTTTCTCATTGATCCTCGGCAAGAAGGTGTCTCCAGGCACCCAGTTAGCGCCACGGCAGTAGATGGGGATCTGGTTGACCTGGAAGAAGAAGGTCGTCCCTGGAGCTCCGTTGTCGAGAGGCCGCTGCACCAGACGCAGATGGCGGATACCGACTTTGCGGACCACCTGCTGGTTACCTAGAACAGCCGTGACCGTGTATAGCGGCTGTTGTCCATAGCCGACTGGATACCACAGCTTGGGGCTTGTGAGCTTCACTTTGCCGTTCCCGTCGCCGGTGAAGACGGTTTCTCCGTCTGGGTTGGCGATGCTGACTTGGACCGCATGCTCGTTGTCATCGTGGCCCTGCAGCTCTGACGTGATGGTCAATGTTGCATCATCCAGCGAGTCTGCAACATCGATATCAATGTTCAAGTCGGCGATGCGAGTTACAAATGACTCGAGGTAAATTGGTCGCCACGGGCCACAGGTTAGCAACGTTGGTGCCCTATTGTTGTTAATCATCATGGTCAGTCATTGAGTATTGAGCGCCATCATATAAAGCTAAACACTATGGAAACTCACCAATCCCATCCAAAATGGCATCCGATTTTGCGGACGTTCATGCGGCAGGAATCGCCATTCCAGAACAGGTTCTTGTAGCCCTGCGCCTTTTCCAGGCGCTTGCCCTCCAAAAACGCAGAGTCGAAGAGGAGCTCAAGGGTGTTTTCTTCGCCTGCCGGCTTCAATGTCTCTGTGACATCGACGCGATATTGGAGGAACATGTTGGCAGTGTTGGCCATCTCTTTGCCGTTTAGAGTGATCTTGGCATATGTGTCGAGGCCATCGAAAACCATGGTGTGAGACACCTTGCCAGTGCTTGACGGAGCTTGCGGCGATGCGAATGACGTCTTGTAGAGCCATTGTTTCTCACCAACCCATTGAATCAGCTCGCTGTTTCTGTCCTTGGGCGGATCCGGGATGAGGCCATGATGCAGGAGGTCGAGATGGATGACGGTGGGGAACTGGGCAACGGGTTTCAAGTCCGAGTCCGGCTTGTCTGCTTGCTTAAAGGTCCAGCCATCACGGACGTCTATCCGTAGGTGCGTGGCCATCGTTTAGGTTGAGATGGAGTTTTGTAAATATCTTTGAGAAAAGGTCGAGGTATGCAGGATCAACGACCAGGGGCCTGGCTGGCAGCTGAGCTGATATAAGAAGAGTTCCAGTCTGAGTTTATTTGCTCATTTCCAGGAACCGCGGTGCTTATCTTGCAGCTCGTTCTGCAGAAAGGCAAAACTACATGTGATAAACACATGAGAGAGGCGCAATGCGATCTCGGATGCCCTCTTTCCCCACGCCGGGCAACCATTCACGATGCTTCATGTGAACATGAGATCAAACAGCTCCCCCCCCCCCGCATCCTCCACATTTTCTAATGGGCCGTACCATGTGCTACCCCGCGAGTTTCTCGAGATGTCCATCCTATTGGGAAGGGATTCTAATGCGACGATGGTGTTCAACGGGCTGTCAGGCCTCGCCTATTGAACGGTTTGGGAAAATAGCCGAGTTGGCGATGGACAAAACTCCGGCATTTCAACTCCACACTTTTTCACTAACCCATGGTTCACTAACAGGAACGGCTTTTGATTCGAAACTGTGTGGATCGGAGTTTTAATCATCTTCACCAGGCGGGGTAAATGCCTGGCAGCATGATGCTCTTGTACATGTATTTACAAATTTACTGTGAGTTCCTAGTTACAGTCAACTTGTAGTTAATCTGCGGGCAATTTTGCAGCTCAATTATTCGTAAATAACCCGTTTCTTACCCTCTCAACTACCTACCGGTGCTTGATACTTTCTGCTACTACCGCTACTCTCTTCTAGCATCTGCTACTAAGACTAAATTCCTCGAGTCTCTCGTATCGTCACCAACTTGATATTTTTCTCACACTTGGGGATACGGACAAGACAGAAAAAACTTACGCACTGTGTCTTCAGCCAAACGCAGCCATAGCCCGCATAACCGGCTAAAGCACCTCAACATCTCCACTTGGCTAGCATTCCCCGGACTTTGACAACTTTGAAGCGTGAGTTTCCCCAGATTCTGCTGGTACACGATATTCAAGTTTGACTTGCTGCGATTTCAGCTCGGGGTAAACGTTTAAAAGGCCAATGGACACTGTCTGTAGCGCTTATATCAAGGAACCGTCGCCAGCCACGACGCTAGACATATTGGAATGAGCATGTCAGAACGAATATATCCGGGCTAGACCTTGCTGTTGGCTTTGTCATTTTCGTATCAAGGTACCACCTCAACCTGGAACTTACGATGCCGATCCCTTCAGCCATGGCGATAAAGTCCGGTGCCGGGATCGGTTCATGGTCGATTTTCCAAGCACGAGGTTCCCCCACTTGCTGTCCTGGACTAAGAGCCGGCTGCTTTCGAAGCTCAAGACACCGTCGATAGCTCCAGGTCGTGAGAGTCATGAGAAGCCTTGGAGTGTTAGTGGCTTGATGGGCAGAGAAAGGGGGATGCTTCCCCTCCTTTTCCTTGCGTGATCGTCTGATGCTTCCCTCGTGTGTATATATAGACCCCCCGCGTCGTGATTGCGGAGGTTGCAGCCGATATGCATGAGCCCTCATCTCGTCACATCTGCCGTCGATCACTTGTCCTCTCAACCCTCAGCTGGTGAGAACAACACTGTCGTGACGTGAAAGATGAAGTTCGCCAACATGCTCAAGTCGTCGGGTCCGCCGCCCACCACCTTTAGGCTCGCCAACAAGGAGTTCCCAAAGGTGACTTGGTGGCGTGAGCCAGGTCTCCGGCATCTATACCTGTTGCTCCTCGTGCCGCTCATGACGTCCATGGTCAACGGCTACGATGGCTCCATGATGAACGCTCTGCAGACGAGCGGGCAGTGGCAGGACTACTTCCACCATCCTCGCGGCTCGTTGCTGGCGTTTTACAACCTTGCCTTTGCGCTTGGGCAGCTGGTTGCTGTGATTCCGTTTCCGTTTCCCGCTACGATTGCTGATAAGCTGGGGAGACGATGGGGAGTTGTGATTGGGAGCATCATTGCCATTATTGGAGTGGCTGTTCAGAGTGCCAGTATTAATGGTGAGTAGCCCTTTGCCTTTCAGCTAGAGACTGTGTA
>MDJU01000636.1:0-18486 GCA_001721665.1 Trichoderma pleuroti
ATTAAATATTTAATTAATTAATTAAATTAATTAAATAATGCCTTTATTTTCTATTAATTAATTAAATCCGGGTATTGGATTTAATTTAATTAATTTAACGGCAGCGCTGGTAATTTATGACTACTTCTCTAAGGCATTTCTACAACTGCAAGTGATATAAACTTCTCCTTACTCATGCAGTATGACCATGTACAGCACTCCTTGTCAGCAAGTTGAGTATGCTAAATACTTGAGAACCCCAGAATTCATAGGGGTAACGGCTCCATTCCTGGGCCAGTACCTGTCGCAAACTCATCCCCATGTCCTGATGACCCCACCCGCATAAGCTATTTTCGCTCAACGCAAGTCTTTGGAGCATCATCAACTTCATTGACCCAGTGAATTATCTCTTGTGCTATGACCAGAGAATATTACGAGAGGGGTATTCGACCATCTGGACTGACAAGAGTAACGCGGAGTAAACATGGATCTGTATCCCCAACATCGTTGATTTAATCCGAAGCGATATATGCATCGTCTCGGCAAACCGGCAATGGATGGCGCTATCGGGACTTTAGCCGATGCACCCCACAAACATTACAGATACCACTAGACCGGGGATGCCACACTTGATGACGAGAATCCGGGCATTTTTACTCATAGGACGGAATCGTCATATGGTCTTAACTTCAACACAACGCATTCCGTATTTCATTATAGGCTAAAACTCATTGGGCTAACATTCAGTGAGTTTCTTGAAATACCGGTATATATGAGAGGTTCAAACATCGACTTCGAAGTGTCTATGATGAAAGTTTTAAAAAGTTTTGGCTGACATAACCTATCATCCGTAGCTTTGTCTGAGAAATCTTGGGGTGCGTGGCATCATTAGTTAGTCTCAATATAACACCATCATATCACAAGTAGCCCAAAGATCCATCTATATCTCCATAGTTGAAGCAAGCCTCTAATTAGGCTCTCACATTGGTTACTGATCCCGTCCATGATAAAACTGCACAATCTACAGAGCAAGCCCAGCCCGATCTGCCTGGTCTAGCCGCCAACTTCTTTTGTAGATAATGAAGGCACTTCTTCATTATCATCCCTGCAACAGAAATCGTCGTTGTTACATAACAATTGATCATTTTCAGAGACGTCATTTCAAGTGGCGGGACGAATTGGACGGGGGAGTTCGTTGTGATAGAAGAAGAAATATCTGAAATGTTACTAGCCATTGATGGAGCAGAGATGGAGAGGATTGTGTCTTATTCATGTTTACCCAGCAGTGTATTTCCAGTGGCTGACGTTTGTCTAAAACATCCACATTTACAGCGGTATGACATGGCGACATCGTTAGATTAGTTGCACGATCAGACTATGAAGTCGGAAATGATGTCAAAAAAAGATGTGAATATATATTCTAATGGACGCTGAAAATACATACCAAGGAAGTAATTCCAAGTGAAATAAAATACCACTTGACCCAAATGTCCATTCTTAATTTTGACTAAACTGGACGCCGATGTCAATGTAATAGAAGTTAGGATCTGCTGTCGCTGGTGGAGTAAATGTCTTGATGGCTTGCTCATTAACAATCTGCTCCCCCGTTGGGCTAGTAAGGCGTATTCCAACGGGCAAATTGAACGGCCCTGACCCCTGTGGAATTACCCAGCTGCCATATCGTTCTTGTGGGCGACTGCTCGTGTAGTTTGGATCATGGTCCAAAGGAACCCAAGTATTTGTGCCTGCGCCCTTGATCTCAATCTTGGTGACCGATCCGGGGCCATTAGTGTTCACTGCTGTCAGAGCGAAGTAGTATGGTCCCCCACCATTTCGAAGCCATATATAAACATTTCCAACCTTGGGGCAAGGGACTCTCTTGTATCGAGTTGGAATTACACCATTAGTGAGCGAACCGTTGCCCTGTAGGCGGCCCATGGCAATGTCTGAGAGGTCGAGATGAATGCTGTCGGCCGGGAGAGGGCAACCATATTTAAAATCGATCTCTCCACAATGATCAGCACCGGGGCCACCTATAGCAAGTTAGCTAGAACTCTCGCCAAGTCGTAAACCGAATGTCTTACAGCACCACTTGGAATTTGCGCTACAAGGGCAGCTATCTACTATTTCTAGAGTGATCGGATCAGTATAGCCAGCTTCTCCTACAGCATAGTCGGTTCCGTCTGGTTTCGTCTGGATGAGCTCAATGCATTCCCCACAAGACAGGTAGTTATCTAGAGCTCCTGGCAGAGAAGACCAAAACTATCATGGCATTAGATTGGTGGAAGAAAAATGGGCAGTGTCTCTTACCTGCGAATAGTAGTCTCCGTTTGGTGCTGCAAAGTTGCCGCGAAGAGTAGTGCCCGTAGGATCTTTGCAAAGTAAAGGGTAAGCTGTGCAGAAAGCATCGCAAGTTGATCCTAACATAGGATCTGTCCAGCTCGCAGTGACACTGCCCTTTGTGCAGAGACCATAGAGGCCAAAGCCACAAGCTCCGCCGCTTGTCAAGCCGAAATGCGTAGATCTCTAAATTCCCGACAATCAGCACGTCTCAGGAGAATATAGGGTGGCAGGAATAATCGACTTACACTGTAGTGCCAAGTCTCATTGCTAGTTACATGGTGAACTTCTGGGTACATAGCCCCAGATTTGCAATCCGCCGAAGGTGGCGTGGCACAGGTACAGCCGCCTGTGCAGAACTCGGATGTGTCATCACTGGCACAATACGACGGACAGCAAACATTATCCACCAGAGTCCAAGACCCACAGCTGGACGCAGCAACACTTGGGTAAGGGGACTGGGAATGGGGAGCAACCGTAGCAGTATCGGTCGTAGTATACGTGGACGCGCCGCCAGTTGGTGAGCCACCCCCAGGCGATGAGATGGCAGACGAGGATCTTGAAACCGAGCTGGTAGATGAAGATCTTGAAACTGAGCTGGATGAAGTTGATGATCCACCGGTAGGACCGCCGCCTCCCTATACTTGGTTAGAAAACGCCTCACAACAGCCGTAGAAGCTCATACAGTTGAGGCAAGACACTGAGAATACCAGTCATTCCCGTAAGTGCACTGGGCGCCAGAAACACAGCATGTTGGGCCGGTCCATCCAATACCTCCGCATTGGCCACTGCATCTGGGTTAGTAGATGAGGTAGAAGATATCATAGCGTTCGGTATGCTCACAACAATGCTGCACAATTCTGCTGAACTGACAGAGAAATAAGGCTTGCAAGAGCCAATAGACTAAGTTTACGAGCCATTTCGGCTATTACGACTATTTGGGAAAGGCGAATACCTTTAGTTCAGACGGCTTACTGACAGTCTTACCTATTTAGCTTTATATAAATGCAGTGGTATGACTTTTGATGCACCGAAGTTCTCTGCTTGAGGGGGTGCTATTTAGGCTGAGTATCATCAGGTGTTCGTGGATCGGATAAGCGGATGCCCCAATGCAAAAAAAGGGCGGCTCTACACCGCTGTTGAGTCGGCGATGTGCCTCGCGGGACGTAACAACCGAGATAAAACGAGCTTAGCCATCAGGTATTGAATGGTTAATAGCAAAAATGTTGTAACGCTGAGAGCTGTTGACCGGTGCTTAATGCCTAAACGTGCTATATAAATTAGCAATAGCCTACGCTCTTCAGCCTGCATCAGGATGTTTGGAGACGCATTTAAGTGCCTTCTATCAAAATAGGCTTATTTGTAAATTTCCCAGAAACCTAGGTTATCGATTTTTGTCATTAATATTGCCATTTAGGTAGAAATAATATTCCACTTTTGTTCAATGCCACGGTGAACACATGACGTAAACTACCGGTTATAGCATTAGAGCCCAGACAAACTCGATATTTTGGCACTGCAGCTTCTATTCAAACCCTCCTTCCCTCTTTGACACGCCGGCCATCATATACTGGCTAATAGTGCCATTCTATCAAGTCGCGCCTTGCCATGCTGCTCTTCCCTTGATGTGTGCTCCGTTGGGCATTAACGGGAAAAGTGCAAAATGGCAACCGACGAGCCGAGATATTTCATTGTTATTTTGCCGAATATTCAACCTCACGCCCTTATATGCTTTAGGGTCAATTGCGATTCCTATAGCAGTTAGAACGCACTTGCAAGCCATTACTTAAGAGATCCGGAATCATACAATTGAATGACTACCCAGCTACAATGGGGAATGGTTAGTAACGTGGAATTCGGCGGCCCCGCCATACTCACCCGCCAAAACATTAGAGTATCTGAGTATATAACCTCGTACGTTAATAGGAGTACAATCTTTCTTCTCTTCTTTTCTCTCAATACCTATTTCTACAAAAATAATCATAGTTTATATTGAAGTTAGTCTACGACAGCCTTCATCTTGTGATATAGAGCAAAAGGTATAGCAGTATATTATTGCTCACTCATCCTCCTCACATGCTGCTTCAATAAAATCGGCTGTCCCCCGTAGTGGGCGGCTTTTCTTGCGCACTTCCCTCATTGTGAAAAGATGTATCGCCGTTGTTGCCGTAATACTGTGGCTGCTGGTTGTAATAATTCGGGTAGCCATGGCCCTGATACGATTGTCGCGCCCTGTCTGGTGGTGGCTGCGCGGTCTGAGGACCGTATCCGCTGTACCGCGCTGGAATGCTGCCATCATATGCGGAATACCGCTTCATGTCCTGGTTCTGACCATCACTAGCGTTAGAATTATTGTACACTTCCATATTGTGATACTGCCCGTATGGGTGTGTCCCTGTTTGCCCTGGGTATGCTTTGAATTGCTCTGTCGGCTCATTCATTGGAGGGGGGGATTGTTGTGATGGGCTGGTGATTGGCAGTGATTGAACACTGCTGTAAGGAAGCCCTGTGACTTGCGGCATTGGGGCTTGGAAATGGACACTAGGGTCCGCCCTCTGAAAATGTTGCGGTGCAGGTTTCCTTCTAATGACTTCCAAAGGCGCTGGGATCGCCATCTGCGCAGACACATCACGAATACTGGCAATGGACTCCCTCTTTGGGATGAATGCTGAGGGTTCATGACTCGACCAGCTATTCGTTGACTGAATAGAAGCAGTCTCATAGTTAACTTGAGGAGGCGACAGAGGGACCGGATTTTGAGTCGCAAATTGGGCGTGTGTAGACTCAGCGATTGTTGAAACGCTAACTTCCGGATATATCGATGGTTCAATATCTGGAGCGGCTGTCTCTGTAACCGTTTCAGAACCGGTGGTTATAGCTGGCTCGGAGTTCGTGTTCTCATCCAGCTGACAATTGTTTGCAGTATCATCGCCATCATTTAACTCAACAGCAGAATCTGGCATAGCATTCAACCCGGAGGCCTTTGGATGGTTATCCTCATAATTTAAGCCTTGTTTGCTTATGTTGGCCGACCGAATGACGCTCTCCAAAGCGATATTTCCTGAATCCGCAGCCGTCTTAAGAGCGTCAAGAAGCACGGTAACGCGGTTAACAAGCACCCCCAAACATTGCCATTGTTCGCTGGAAGAGCCAACAAACCCACTTTGCTCTTCATCTTCAGATTGTTGGGTGGCTTCAAAGGCTGTCTGAAGAGCATTCATGTCTCTCTTGCTTGAATGCATAATATCAGCCCCGTTATCAAGCAGAAAGGTCACAGCCTCCACGTCGCCACGTGCAGCAGCTACAATCAGGGCAGTGTCACCGTCATTATCCGGCAAGTTGATATCCGCGCCTGCATTGAGCAACACCTGTAAGGATTCCTTCGGCAGATATGCGGCAGCATTTATGAGTGGCGTTGATGAGTCGTAGCCTCCAAACACATCCACGTCTGCTTTAGCATTGACAAGCATCTCCAATATGTGAGCCTCACCACGCTGGCACGCGGCCAGAATTGGGGGCGAGTCCGTCCCAAGTCCGAGATTTGGATTTGCGCCCTTCTCCAACAGTAAGGATACAATATCGGATTGACTCGACTCGCACGCCCCCTGAAGCGCGGTACCCGCTGCGAAGTTGGCATTTTGGGTGCATGCGTTCACCTCGGCTCCCCGATCAATGAGCTCTTGGACAATCTCATAGTGTCCTTCAGCAGCGGCAGTTTGCAATGCCCAGCCATTTGCGTCGTTGATATCCGCACCGGCATCCAGCAGCAACTGCACCATTTCCATGATGCCATCAAACGCAGCGGCCGTTAAAGCTGTTCCGTACTCTTCCCCCGCGGCATTCGGGTTTGCGCCAAAGCTCTGCAACAACAGCCTCACAGTCGTTACTTTCTCTCTATCAGTCGCGTTATAGAGAGCGTCGCTTAATGTTTCCTGTGTGATAGAGCCGTTTGCATATTCCCAAGCCAACTGCAGCATTTTGTCTTGCGGTTCGCTGCACGTTGCAACTTCGGTAAAAAGACCATTGACATCTAACCCTTGGCAGTGGTCTAGGAGAGATTTCACAATATCCCAGTTCCACTCTTCAACTGCACAATCCAGAGCGGATTGAAATACAGCTGCCTCATGACCGAAATTGAGTAACTTGTTGAATACTTCAATCCTTCCGGCAGCGGCAGCAGCAATAAGTGCTGCGCTATAGTCTTGAGGGGGGAGTTTGTCTGCATAGCTCTCAATCAAGTACTCAAACATCGAGTAGTCGGCCAACAATGCCGTCAAAGCAAGAGGGCATTGGACGTCTTCGTCATCCGACTCGAAACTTAGTGACACATTGTGTTCTACGAGCAGCTCAACAGCTTCACGACTCCCAGAGGAAATGGCTGCGTTGACAACTGGCCCAATATCGTTTGCAACAGCGTTCGGATCTGCGCCTCTTAAGAGCAGCTTCTTCATGACTTGGATGTGTCCACCAAACGAAGCCATATGCAATGGGGTTTGTTCGTGAATCTCTGCAGCATCGTCGATTACTGCACCGCGGTTAAGCAGTTCTTCTACAATATTGGGTCGGCCTAGAAAAGCAGCAAAATGCAGCTTGCGATCGTTTAGTCTTTAAGGTATCATTTAATGAAACACTTTCATGAAGCTTACCGGAGTATTAACTAATGAGTCTCGCTGTTTGATCTCGGCTTCATGGCCATTGCGTATAAGAGCTGCAACTAGTTGTCGGAAGCCAATTGCCGCCGCAACATGTAATCCATTGAGCGTCTTATAGTCGAAGTCATCAAATGTGGTCGTCATGCGCGCGTACTCGATCATCCATCGACGCCGAATGGTAGAGTCTGGTTTCCAAAAGTCATCTTCGAAACTCAAATCTTCGGCAATCTCCAGAGTCGCGTTGCTAGCATGGTGTAGCCAATGCTTAACAGTATAAGCCAGGGCTTTGTCTTTGACCATTTCTACTTCAGGATCGTCCTCGTCCTCGTCTTCTTCATCCTCCTCTTCATACATTTCTTCGCTGTCCGAATATTCGTCGTCGTCGTCATTGTCGTCGTCGTCGTCGTCGTCCTCCTCCTCCTCCTCTTCCTCATCATCCGCTTGCTCAATGGCACTAGCACCTTCGGATGGAGCTTCCTCCTGATCAGGTCTATGCTGTTCATCCTTCTCGGAGTTTTCGACAGCTGATTCCTTAGAGACCGGATCCGGCATGGAGAAATCCAAAGTGTCCTTAATATGAGTGAAGCATCGTAGAGCTATCACACCGTGTTGCCACTTAATTTCCTCCTTGGACAATCCGAGTAGTGCCTTGGCATTCTCTGACAAGTGCGTCTTTACAATGATGTTAACAAAACAAACAACAGAGTCAGTTTTGCTCGTTCGCTTTAGATATAGAAGCGGTTTGCATTGCTCAATCAACTTGCGCAGCTCTCCCTTTTCCTGATCCGTAGATGTTAGCCCTGCGAGCAGACTAAGCTCTGACTCGGTAGGATCTTCATAGGTCAAAACTAGGGCACGCAGAATTTCCTTGATTTTCTCAACATGAGCCTCATTTAGCTCAAATATTTGACGCCAGGAATGGTCCAGCAGCGTCTTCAAATCTTGAGGCATGTTCTCGAGAATCTTTCGAACTCTTAGATCGCTTTCCGTGTTAGAAAGCTCCCCTAGTTGGATACATGTGATATCAATCCACTGGGTATTTTGGGCGCGCTTGCCTACCAGACTGCTGGCAAAGTATGCAAGGGCTTTGTTATATTGTTTTTGTTCTCCAATTGCCGAAATCATTTTCTTGGCATGCTTACGCAGCTCCAATTGGACTTGATTCTCATATCTGCTGTCTTCCAAGTCAATCACGCGGACGCCGTCGACCTTGAGGGCTGCGTCAACATTATGAGACTCTCTACTGGTAATAAACCATCGAGTCGGGACACGTCTAGCGCCCACAGAGCCTAGAGCTTCCAGTTCACCTGCGATAAACTTCATCAATTTGATGGTCGAATCTGATTCGGCGGGCAGAGCATGAAGGTTGTTGAGCACGAAATAGACCATGCTGCCAATGAATTCATCAGCGAGCATATCTTGAATTGATTGCCACATGTTTTCAACAGTTATTTGTGCTTGCTGTGACCGATTGGCATCGTCTTTTCTCTTTTTCTTGGTGAATATCTTCGCGTATGGTGCGAGCGTCTCTTGTTGGTTGATGAGCTGCCTTATCACAGACTTCAAGACATCCTCGGCGGTAGAGTAGTCTGTTGTCGTATCACAGAAGAAGTAAACGAGGAGAATCGGGCCCTGTCCGGTATCGTTCTCTTCATTTTCGCGTATTAGCTTCTCAATGCCTTGTAGGGCAGCCATGGCGGCGTTCGTTTTGCCTTGGCCTTCGCGACCACGGACATATAAACAGTCCACCGCCAGGGGAGACTAAGCTTTGTCACCATCTCCTGCGTATCGCAGCCACTCCAAGTATTCAGCTTCTTGAGGTATCCAAGACGACGGTGTGAAGGATTGTGATAGTGTTTTCCTCTTCTTTTGTACTTGTGCGCCGTCTAGTGCATCCATTATGCCACTAATCATAGCGCGGTCAATGTCTCTCACCGAGTTTAAGCGATTCCTTACGGATAGCTGAGCTCCGTGGATGATCTTTTTCACCGGATCTCGTACCATTTGTGTCCATCGATCGTCCTTTGGGCCATCAAACTTTACCAAATCCCGGTGATTGCAGGCCAAACCAAGCTCTTCGACCCCAGGGAGTGTTGCAGAGTCCCGGTTGACAAATTCGGCATAATGTTTTGGTATAAGATTCTTGGTAAGCCCAAAGAGGCTTGGAAGGCCAGCCATTTGAGAAAAGTCAGTTGGGTGCTCTTCCCAGAAACAGAACAAGTCGATTTTCGGATTGATCTTCCCCACTAGACGCATAAATTCATGCTTTAGCTGTCGCAGTTCCTCGTCGCCTGGCTTCATGAGGTCCAATAATTTTGATGAGAATGCTACGTCCACCTTTTCTGCAAAGTGGGCGTACATTGCTGCCACAGCCGCAACAGGAGCACCACTAAATTGAGTGCCAAAGAAAATGCACGCGGTGGTTGCCTCAAACATGATGGGGAATAGATCGCGACGAGAATCTGCAAGGGTGATCGCCTTTGCGACTACTAGACCGCCCATGCTATGCCCAATGAACACGATCGGTCTCCGTTGGCAGCTCTAATTGCTCTCTGTCAGCCACATTCACTATCGAGGACTCGGTAGCTTACTTCTCTCTTACTCCTCAGTCCAACTAAGAGGCCCATGGCAATATTGCCCATGAATTGTTTCACCTTTAGCTGACCTGTCCATGCTGAGTCGTACATATAGAGCAGCAATCGAGCCCGTGGGAAATCTCTTTGCAAGCCATCTGCGTGTGTGGTCCAGTTGAAATCAGTTTTACTAGA
Organism: Trichoderma pleuroti; assembly: GCA_001721665.1. NCBI lineage: Eukaryota > Fungi > Ascomycota > Sordariomycetes > Hypocreales > Hypocreaceae > Trichoderma > Trichoderma pleuroti. Next base: position 9,740 of record MDJU01000636.1, read on the forward strand.
CTTCCAGCTATCTTCTGGATTGGCTCCTAATCCTGGGACGAACACAATGCTATGACAACTGTTAACGTAAAATAAAAAAAAGCCTTTACCAATAAAGTGGACGTACTCGAGATCGGGAAAATATTCCCTTTATCGAGGAGATACAGTTCTTTGATGCCTTGCTGCACAATCTCATAGCCCTTTTGCTTCTTCGGTGCGGCCGGGTTTAGGTTGGGATTGGGCCCTTTTCGCGTTCCTGACCGTTGGACATTTGCCGACCGCCGTACAGTTGTCGATCGTTGTATTTCAAGAGACATTTTGAGAATTCGGTGGTTGTTTTTATCGCATTTGTTTCAAAGCGAATTATTTGAATAGTTCTGGCAAGCCGTGATTTATGAGGTATTGAGGCTCAAAAAGAGGAGATGCCTCGGAGAGCTTCAGGGGTCCATCGTTCCTTAGGCAGAAACTTGATGTGTCAAGTTTCCCTTCCTGCTGTTCATTGTCAGATATTAACAGGGTGTCTAGTGGCTCTGTTTGCATGGCCCCCAAATCTTCCCGTGCGGCTGAATGGAAGTCGTGTTGAAATCTGGGTCTAGTACTTCATCATCTGTCCATACAGTACTCATCATTGACTGTGTTGTAAACTGTTTCTAGCGCATAATTTTATTTTACAATCGGTGGGAATTATGCTCATCCTTAACTGCCTTCTTGACAAAAATTTTGTAACGGCTGTAGACCATGTTGAAATCCATTGTCAAATCATCACACATCCGTACTTTGCGGCTTGTTTATTAATTTCCGCAACAACTGCGGAGTGCAACCCACCGAGCAGCCTCTTGATGTCCCCCTGACGCCCCTACAAGCAGCCATGGTGGCCAGGATACCGGCCTGGAACCATACGGGCGAATCCATCGCGCTCCTCTGTCCCCGTTCAAGTTCATTAAACAGCCAATAGGGGGATAACACACTCTAAACTCAGCCTTGAGAGCCCCAGGATCAGAGCTAGACTACTCTTTTCTAGGCAGCCAACGGAAATTGCGAAAAAGCAATTCCTTGCAGCGTACGTTTATAATTAGCTGTTCTCCTTTGAGCAGTAGCAAAGGTAAAAGCTTTTAGTTCGCTCAGGGATTTCTTGAGGTTAGCCCTACTGTACACGCAATCATGGAGAAAGCTCCGCCTTTTACCATTCAATTGGCTGGCCCAACCATCGAAGACTTTAACAGGGATGAGCAAGACACGACACAACTGGCGAGAATCTTGCCAGCAACCGCTCGCTCTAGTAGAGACGAGATCTTTGCCCCTACCAGCAACTTACAGGAATTTCTGCAGCAGGAACTTCTCGTTAGAAAGATTAATGCTGTTTAAGATTGGTTGTGGGCCTGTGGTCGACCTATGCCTCCTCGGCCCCTGCACCACCAACGAGTGCTCTCCCGAGACATCATTGTTACAGAAAACCCGGAACTGCATCTCATATGGGGTCCTCATGGAGTTCACTTGAAGCCACTGCCGGAATATCTGCTAGATGCCTCTTTTTGGAAACAGCACATTTTGTCAAATGCGAATCAAGAACACGCTGAGCTAGAGCAATGTGCTCGCGGATTTTTGTTCTCGTACTGTGCTCTCATCGCGCACTATAGCGATTTTCGCATCGCACGCGAGAAAGGATTATTACCAGATGCCGTGACTTGGGAGTACTGGAGGACACGGTCAAGTCAAGTCTTGCAGCAGCACCGCTATTCTACAGTCAACCCCAGATACTGGTACGGTGAACTCCGGTTAGGGCGCTTGAACAAAATATACCGGTTTCGAAAAGGTCGTTTATTGAGAGGATATTCTAGAATTTCTGGTTACGCCATTTACGGAGACTTGATTCGTGACAACTTTGCGTCACTTATAACGTTACTCGGCTACGTTGTTATTGTATTAACAGCAATGAAGTCGGCTTAGCCCCGGACAAATTGATTGCCAACAGGGCCTTCCAAGCCGCTAGTTAAGGCCTTGCCATCTTCTCCATCATTGCGCCACTAATTTCCGCTGTCGCCATTTTATTCTTTGTTTCTCTTTGGGTGATTAGCAATTGGCGCGCTACTAAAGACTTTGAGAAACGGAGATTCGTGGAAATGGGAGTAGAGCCATTTTGGCGGGAAAAGTTCGAATGATCAAGAAGTTGTCGAGTAACGCGAAAGGATAATCAGTAACCTCAGAAATATGATTTGTAAAGAGTTCCATGTTTTTTCTATATAATGCTTTTGTAGCAAGGGGTCAATATGCTTTGCGAAAGCCAGTTTTGCCCAGCAGATAAGCATTCATCGCAACACCAAACAGCCATAGTTCCAAATAAAATGACCGTCTTTGCTAGCATCAGAAGTACGACACAGTAAAATAAATCCTACATCTAGTTGAAGATGAGACAATCCATCAACAACCCAAAATCTCAAGCCGCTACCAAAGCACCTTACAGGCACTGAGAGTAGAATGGGTTCAGAACCTGGCAAGTGTAGCCGCTAGCGCATCTCGTAGGTCCGGTCCAGCCAGTTCCACCACATTGGCCATAGTGCGTCTGTGTTGCGGTGGGGGAGCTTCCAGTGCTAGAGGGAGGCAGTCGAGTGGTTGAAGTGCCGGGAGGAGGGGGGTTGCTAGTATTGCCGCCAGTGCTGCCAATTGGTCCGAAGCGGATGTTCGAGTAGATAACCTTGGAGTTGGGTGACTGAGCTTCGACTTGGGCGGGAACACCAGAGCTGGTAGAGCAGCTTCCTCGCTTGGCGCCGGGAGTGGAAGAAGTGGCATTTGTTGGGTAGGTAGAATCCAACCAAAGCATGTTGACAGCGTACTACGTGAACCAGTCAGTTTTGTAACAGGAATCATACCACCAATTATGTCATATACTCACATCATCCCACAAACTCATAACCAAGACCATTCCGCTCTGGAATGCCTTGTTGATTTGGGCAAGGCCGCCCTTGTCTGTAAACGAGGTGCCGCCAAAAGCTGTCTGCTCAGCTGCACAGTAGTCGGTGTTGATCGTGTTGCCAGAGTAGCTACCAACTTGAGCGTCGGGCTGCTGGAACTTGACTCCATTCTGCACATAGTATCGGCTAATTGCGCCGTTAGTAGCGAACTGGGTCACAACGGTCAATTTCTTGGTGGTATCAAGAGCAAATGATGAACCGGGTCCGTAGAAAGAGGTGTTGCCCAAGCGGTATGGGTTCCAATCGCATCCATCAGGGTCGCAAGTGCCGCCATATCGGTCGTTAGAGTAGGTTCCACCGCAAGAATCGCCGTCACATATCGTCTGACCGACAGTCTCGCAAGGGTGAGGAGTGAGAGCCTCGGAGATAGAGTTTGCTTCCCAGATATCCATCTCTGAGCAGCAGCTTCCGTGGCCGCCAACACCAGTATTGGCGTTGTTGGAAGATGGCTCCCAGCCCTCAACGTTGGCCTGACCGTTGATGAACTTCAGGTCACGAGGACATTGGCTGTCGCAATAACCTGTGCCATATTTGGCACCGGCAGCATTGCCTGGGTACTTGCTTTGGCCACCATCCGCATCCATGGAAACGAAGTACAGCGCTCCGTTCAGGCCACAACTAGCAATGGTTTAGTTCGTGAGCCGTGAAACCAACTGTGGTGTTTAATGGTGATTACTTACGGCAATTGGGAAACATCGACGTCGAAGGAGAACTCATTGCCAGAGAGTGTGAACTCCTGGTAGGTGGTATCAGTGGCCATCAAGTATAGACGGGCGCCGACATTCGACTGAGTAACAAATTGAATGGTGAGAGCGTCGCCGCTGGTGGTGACTCCGTAGGTGCCCGAGTAGTTGGCTCCATCCAAACAACAGTTCTTTGCACAAGTGGCATCGTCGGGGCACAAGGATGAGCTCCAGGTGTTACCATCGTAGCAGTTGGTGGTGCTCTTGGTATCGTGAGTCCAACGCCAGTTTGCATCAAGAACCACAGAGCCTGATTGAGGTGTACAACCAGAAGCTGTGCATTTCTGCCATGTTAGAGGTGGGTGAGTCTCCGCCTGTTGGGTGCAGACCTGCTGAGCGCGAGCAGCAGCCAAGAAGGCCGAGATTGCGGCCAATTTGTGATACATTATGTGCAGCCTTTCGTCACTTAAGATGATGTACACAAAGATGATGTGTAAGACTCTTGGAGTATCCGAGCTGAGGAGAGATGGAGAGGGAGAGAGAGATGGAAAGAGCATGGGCTATATATAATTTTCTTGTCATAGACATGAGAATAGTGAGGCCATCTTTGCCGGCTATTATTGCTGCCTAAGCTTCTACTTTACATCGACAATCGGCACTACAACCTGGCCATTTACCTGCGATATCCGTTTTGCTGCACGGCAAAAGTAACAATGCACTCCCACCACACCGAATACCTTCCGATCACTAACTAATTTGAAGGCCCGATTTCCTTAGGCAGATTAGGTTGATTCAATTGCCTGTACAGAGAAGCCCCGGTATTTCGATTACATACTCCATTGATCGGGGTCCGGTAAAGATTCAGCTGTATCGATACGAGGCCTCATAAATCATCATCTACTTCATTGTTTTTTGCCTACCAGGCTTCGCAGCCAATCAACTATCTAACCAAAAATTATGACATAGAATTCACTTAATGCTTTGGATTCTATTCAGTAGCGTCTGTCTTATCGTTGGCTCCTTTAGAATGTCGGTATACACTATTCCTTCGAAAGCAACCAACGGCTCTCGGAAAGCGTGAGATTAAAGGTGAGCGGGAGAGAACATCGTGGGGAAGTGGGGCCTATCCTTTCTTCTGTAACCTCCTAAGTAGTAGTTGCTAAATGTTTAGCCACTTAATTGGTGAATTTTTAGCCGCTAGTTTATAATATCTTTAGCCAATAGCCCATCTACTTTTAGCCACCGGTTTGTATTCTCCTATAACGTTGCATTGAGTGCCTAAAAAACACGATAAGACCCAACCGAAGGCACAGGCCTAAAGCATTGCCTTGATTGAACACTTATTATTAGCGGATATAAGAAATATGGTATCTATGTATCATGTCCGTATCAGTGAAGCTCATAAAGCTTTTGCTTAGAAGCTTTATGCTCTGAAGGACTAGCTAGGCCGGGAGGCATATGTCTAATGCGGGACGGATTGTCGCAAGCCAAAGTAAGTGGTAGCGAAAATGGAGAAAGCATAATTACCCAGTAAGACCGTGGGTATTGGAAGCAAGGCGGGGTAAAACAATCTCCAGGCTGAGCATCCCGGCATCGTAATCCAAGGGCCCTTATTGCCTATTTAATTATTCCGTTTCATTCCTCCTAGGAATATCCGATTACAATCACCTAGCATGGCTGTCTTCCGCCAATAGGGAAACTTCTGCTCGTGGATAAGATGAGCCTTGCCGATACTAGTTTCTGCCTCTATTGAGGCTAGTTAGCCTGATCTGTTACGCTTTTGTGTTTATTTCAGCCGTTTTATAAAACTCATCAAGCGTCTCCATTATGCGGATTGGCCGAAGATTTCGGAGTATTCTAGTCACATTTTATAAGCGGATAAACCGATCTACCTCGTATCCACCTGGGGCGTTATATTTCCATGAAGATACGCATGTTTATGGCCTTGTTGTAGCCTAGTATTTTCCGATTATGGAACAAGTGGCTGGGCAGTTCCACATAGTTCTATGTATATATTACGGCAAAGAAGAGTCGTACACAAATTCGAGATGCTCTTCATTTCAAGTGCTAGTCTTTACCATATTGCCCATTGTTATAAGCGGCGGCACATCATTGACTATGAGGTGATTGAAGTTACCGATGAATCCTTCACATCTTATCGAAGGCACTTGAACATTGGGCAATCAGCAGATTTTGCTAGATGATTACACAAAAGCACGCAGTAGTTCAACTCTAAGCTGAATTTGCTGGCAAGGAGCCATGACAAGAATGGATGGAGTATTCAAGCGAAAATATACATACCATCAAAACACGATTATGTGCCTTGCCTATATAGTGTTGGCATCATCTCATCTTAAACTTTGATGAAAGTTTCTCCCCGTTACCAATGAATGTGGCAGACTTTTAATCCTCTGCTTATGCCGACTTCCAAAGATGGATATATTTAGTACTATGGAATGAATGCATACACAATCTGGGATATCGGAAAGAAATAGGATATAACTCTATATTTACCGTTGTAAATTAAAATACCACGGGCTCGGGTGCTATAGGACTTGGGTTTGGGTTTGGGCTGGGGAGGTACACTTGTGTACTGGGTAAGGAGTCTGTTCGGTTTCATGAACTTCGCGAGGTAGCATTTGCTACTGCAATGGTGGGTATGGCGCGTACCTGTGACGCGTGTCCATGATCGTGGATTAAGGCAAAGCGTCGAGAAGGAATCAAATGAAAGAGCAGCTATTTAACTCTCTCCCCGAATGAACGACATTTATACGCTACAACTGTCGATGCAAGAAATATATTTGAGAAGATACGCTTCAAAAAAACATTCAAGTCGAATCAAGATATTTGCACATTGACACCCTACAACATGATGCTATATCCTATTCTCAACACATTATAGATGATCATTTCATTTTACAGGTCACGTCAGCATAAATGCGCTACTGTACATGTGTAGTAGGCTGTGTATAGTGGATGAAATAGCAGCTGAAGGTAGAATTAGGACTGTGTTTATCCTTCTTTATATCTATAATATCAGTAGCAATCTTCATATCGTTTGTTTAATGTCTATCAAAGCGTACCTTATCATGTTTATCTACATGTTTGGAACAGTTTAGCTAAAGTATGTCCGTTCCATTCAAATATATAACCCCATTCGGTAGACTGAAGGGGGAAATAGGTCATTAGTAGATAACATTTCGCTTCCTACCATAGGTACGAAGGAAAAGTCATTATTTCATATTTGATGCTTCTTGCATAATTCGTAATTTAGTATGATCACCTCATTTACTTATTGGCCGCATGGGCCGTTACGTTTATAAGTTCAACAAAGTCACCATGGGACTTTTAGATGAGTAGACGGCACTATATTGACCATTCCGTAATACATCGACCATGTAGTCAACTTAACCTTACATATATGATGCTTCGAGTTCAAATTGGAGCCTAATTGGGGAATAAAGGAAGAACGTTGAAAGTATGAGCTGGCTGGAGGTTATCATGGCCAATGAAGAGGTAAATGAGTTTGAGTTTGCCAAATGTAACATGCTTCTGTGCCCAATGTAGAAAATGCCTTTGTTTTGCTAGAAAGACAAACGCATCTGCGGCTTGGGAAGAAAACCAGGATCCGATCGAACCTGAGATTCTGTGACCTTCTACCCCGTATCACGAGGCAACATAGGTGGGAAACGACAGCGTACAGATACTTTTTCAGAAGCAATAGTTGGGCAACTGGTCAATTTGATGTGCAATACGATCTCAGCAAAGACAAATTATTAACTGAGGTCAAACAATGATGCGCCTGTGTCCAGCGCGTACTCGTAATGGGTCGATAATGGGAGAGGTGAAACTACTAGGTAGATGATGTCATGCCAGCAAATGTATCCTCAATGTTAGGCCGTGGCCCAATAACCAGTAATCAATTTAAAAAAAGCCCTAGCCCCCCTTATCCCAAGACGATAAGGCACCGCGGAAGCTCCCAACTTGAGTAGGTAGCCGGGTAGTGAACACAGGATATTGAAGCCAATCATCTGCTATCCAGCCGCTTTCCTGTTTTGGACATGGAGAAATCGGAACATCGGCATTAAGTTTGGTGGTTGTCTGAGCAAACTAGCCAGGGTCGGTACTTGACCCGCGTAAAGAAGGAAGGTGAGTAGTCTCCGATAGCTACTCCGATAGGGCAAGATCGCCAAGCCACAATCTCATAAAAGAATGCTTAAACATTGAGTTATCTCCCCCAGTCAGGTAATAACCATAATCATGATGTTCAAGAGAAGTGTTTTATATGCCGAGCAGGTATAAAAAAAACTTCTGAAAAGTTTTCTTCCACGGCCTCATCTTTCTCTGTATTGTCTTTCCGCAAATCTATGTCGTCAAACGCCAAAATCAGCTGGACACACATAGCGAGGATGTCGGCTTCTCGGCACGTCTACATCGTCTTGCACTTGTCCCGGGGCCACTCCCCACCACCTTTTCTTCTGTAGGGTGTGGTAGCATGTATACTGCATTTGGATTGTTTTCTGCGTAAAGAACTTATGTAGCAGCGAGCTTCGCGCTGGGAACTTCTCTCCTCATGGTGGCGTAAATGCAATGTTATTATCGCGTATGGGACTCGTACTGGTCTGAATACGGAATCTCGTTTCTAATGATAGCTCGGAGATGTTTTTCAAGAGGGAAGGTGTACTAAAAATTCTTATATGATACCCAATGGATCTCAAATTGGAGCCTTCCAGCCTCGCAGTGGCCTGGAGATTAGGAAGAGATATCTCTTATTTAACTAAACCGACGTAAATATAAATACACAAGCTTCACTCCTACATCTACAGGTACCCCACCTTTTAGATACCTAACTACTAAAAACTCCTACCTATTTAACTAGCTATTAAATAAAATAACTATAATTTTCTTATTTATAATTTTATCTAAGGACCCTAGAGAAATAAAAATATTTATAAACTCTTTAGATAATTAAAATAAAATAAAATCTATTGCCCCTAGATTAATAATAGCTTTTTAATTATTAAAGAAGGTAACCCTCTTAGGCTTAAAAATAAAAAAAGATTATAATCCTCCCCTTTACCCTTAAGAAAAAAAAATATTTTAAAAAAAACCCTTA